>VWYK01010873.1:10557-44536 GCA_013399775.1 Semnornis frantzii | reverse complement strand
TTAACCTGTACAAAGAAAACTGCAACGTAGAAAATGAGCAAACTAAAGCTGGTGAAAGGGAAACATCAAAAGTGGGTCGGTGTCTCAGGTTGATGTGTGTCAGAAATTGATCTGGTGCAGCTAAAATTGTGCACACAAGCAGTTTTGCTCGCTATTCTAAGTAAGGGCAAGTAGGTGCTAGAGGAATCTTCTCTTCAAATGTGTTTATGCTTAAAGGCCAAGAACTTGGAACGTTTCCAGCTGTCTTCGTGAGCAGGTTGCATCATGAGCAGGTTGCATCTCTTTTTTTTTTTCTTCTAAGTGGTGTGGCAGAACTTTCAGATGATCTTGCTATCGATAGCATAAGGAAGGCTGTTTCTCAAGTAGGTTAATTCTGCATACAAATCCTGCAATTCCAGTGATTTCCCAAATTGTAATGGCATTTGAGGTGTATAAATGTATGTCATAGAAGTGGCCAATACTTTGGAAAACCTGAATCGCAGAGTGTCTTTGGTTGGAAGAGACCTTCTGGATCATCTAGTCCAATCTTTGACCCAACCTGTGCCTGCTTTAGCTCTTATGAGTGGTTTTTGTTGTCCTTTCCCTCACACAATATAATTCTGATCTTATGTGAAAGAATTAATTTGGTCTTGGTTTGAAGGCTTTTGCAGTAACCTGTCATTACCCTGAAATCCACTGCTGCCCTGTGACTTCGTCTGCAGTGTCATCCTCTGCTGCACCATCTGGTAAAATATTGTCTCTAACAGTGGGCAGGTTTGAAAGGGGGCTGTGAACCAGTCTCACCTGTAGGGATGGGAGATGAACCTAGATGTTAGTCATTTAAGTCAACATACTGAGGGTGGTCTTCAAATGATAAGCTGTCTGCAGAAAAGTTGATAGCTTTTAAAGGATTCTAGCAGTTCAGTTTTGTGTTATTGCTCCTGAGGTGCATTGTGATGCAGATTTGTTTCCTCAGGAATATATCAACATTTTACTCTTAAGACTTCTTCCCTAGAACTGGAACTGTTTGGTTGTGCTACTGTAGGTTCCAAGAACAGTTTGAGGTGACTTGGCAGATACTTCTGGAAACATCTTTAAAATCCTTTATGCTCAGATCTTGGTACAACTATTTGTACCTTGGTGCAAACATTAAAGGTGCAGATCATAAATTACATTCAAGTTGGACGTTCAGTAGCCTGTCTCAGGCAGAGACGTGCTTAAACTTGCTGTGCTTATGTGAGCACTAAAAGGTATGCTGAATCTTCTTGCAACCCACAGGTGTTTGGTGTAAAATGCAGGAGAATACTGTCAAATAAAGCAGTATTGCTTCATTATGGCAGGTTTGGACAGAGGGGTTGTTAGAATAATTGAGATGCTGAGAACTGCTTGTTCAAGGCTGTGTGTTTTGTAAGGTGACAAAAACTCATTCTGAGTGACTTGTGTGTTTCTCAGACCAAAAGCTGTTAAATGGGAATAAGAAAGTTTTAAAAATATAGATCTCATTACATGAAACTGAAACACTCTGGAATTTGGGGGAAAGCCTGTGAAATTTGAGCTCCTTGAGAGGAAATACTGAGAATTATTTAGAATAGAATGTTAACTAAACCCAAACATTTCCTTTTTAAGCTGACCTGTCTGATCTGTTCCATTGGAGGTGGTGCATACTTGGAAGAGTTCTGCTTGAATAGAGGAAGTTTTTTTTAAGGCATTTCAGTTTCTTGGCTCAAGATGGGAAAACTATTTTTGAGGGAAAAAAAAGGAAATTGTTGACAGGATTGTGAGTTTGGAAGAATGTGCTTCTAAATAAGAAATGGATTTAGGGTTATGATACACACTTGAATAGAGGGAAGACTCTGTGGAAAAAGCAGCATTTTGTGTTGGAGGGGGCAAAGGGGTTTGGGTTGCTGCTGCTGATGACAATTTCAGTGTCTTTCATCTTCAGTGTCATTTCAGATCTTGCATCACTGATCAGGTCTTTGCATAATGCCATTTTGCCCTGATGTTGTGTTGATCTGCCTGTGCAAATAACTCAGGCTGCTTGATTTTGCTGACAGGATGCACTGTCAGACCTCCAAATACCTTTAGCTTTTCCCTGGTTCTGTCCAGTTGGTTTTACTGTCTTTGTCTTGTTGGGCAAGATCGTGCTGTGTTTACACTTCTCATGTTGCTACTTCATACTTCATTGCATTTCTTACAAGTCATTTAGAACATCCATGCAAGTAGAGAAACCTTCCCAAGGCGTTCCAGTTAACTGAAAAGGTTAATAATATAGGAAGAGATGTTGTGCTCTCATTTACAGTAATTTAACAGCTGTGTGAAGGTGTTGGGGCAGCTGCCATGTGAGCTGATGAACTCTGTACAATACATTTCTGTTACAGCCTATTCTTGAAGTGTTCAGGGGTTTTAGAAACTTGTTGTTATATTTACTTTTAATTTCTTCTAGTTCTAGAGACTCGGTGCTTTACCTGAATGCTGTCATGATTACTCTTCAGGAACACAGAGCTTCTCCACAAATATATTGCATTCCAAAGCTGGGCAGTTGAATTCTGCCTCTCAGATATGAAAAATAAAAATTACTGAATGTGAATAGTAAATATTGGGGTTTTGTCTCCCCAGGAAAGAAAAAGACTCAGGAGGGTAAAAACAAGGGAAAGAAGGCAGCTGATACTAAACAGAAAAAGGCTGATTTGGATTTGACTTCTGCAGATATGAGGGATTCTAAAGAGGGTAAGTTGTCACTGTGTTTTTATTTTCCTTCTAATTACTTTTTTTTCAGTCAAAGGACACTCTTTGTCATGTTTAATATGTTAGTGTAGCAAAGGGAGCACGTCTGTATTGTTTGCCCACACTTTGTTGTTAGTAGGGCGCTTGGCTATCACAAGTATGTCATTAAACAGGCAACTCTGACAACAGGAGAAAACAGCATATAGCAAACTTCAGACATAAATCCAAACAGCTTAGAACAGAAGAGCAGAACAAAGTCCTTATTCTAAAAATGCTGCCTTTGGAGCTTACTTATGCAGTCATCAGTTATTGCAGTTTAAGAGAAATTGGTGTTGCAGGGGAAAAACACAGTATTAATGCAGTGACTTGCTAAGCTTGCTGTTTGTCCTACACATTATCCACAAAGGTGGTTTACAAGTTGGCTTTTATGACACAGTATTTATTAACATGCCTGGAAGATACTTCAGGTGATTCTTTTTTGGTCTGTTTTACAAGAATGTGGCACTTGCCACTGATGGGTAGTGCTTAAAGCTCTGTATAGGTAATGATTTCTTTCAAGCTTCTTTCCCTGAACTTCTTTTGACCTCTAACTCTTCTACTCTGCTGTCCCTTCTGCTTACACAACACATGCACCCCTGTCACAGGCAGCCTATGCCCCAGCTGGAGAATTGAGAGGTACTTCTTGGTCTATATGCATAGCTGCTTTCACAACATTGTATGAATTTGCAGCAGCTAGCTCCACTACTGGAGAACCTATCTGGCAGCAGGTAGGTAAGAGGTGCGATTAAAGAATCCTCCATGCCACTGGATGAGATGCATACAATGCAGGCTCCGACTCAGAAGTGTAGGAAATAACCATTCAGGCAATGGCTAGTAGAAAATCTGATACAAAACCAGGAAAGTACTGTGCCAGACAGAAGGTACACCTTGCTGTCTACTTACACTGTGTGTCTGTGGCTAAAATCCAAAATGTGCTGGAGAGGACTCCTATGCACTTGGGCTTTATGCATTGCAGTACTTTCCTGATGCCTGTTTGCTATGAAAAAGATAGCTAAAGCTTTTTGGAAGTTTCTTGAAATGTTCTGAAGTCTACCTGGAAATGTTCTGGTATTCTTTGGGCTGTAGCGTTCAGTCCAAAAATCTAATTTTGCTGAACCTCCAGAAAGGAGATTCCTGAATACAGTTTTTTCTCTCAGTACCGCATCAGGACAGTGAGAAGTGGTGGCACTGCCCTGGGTCATGAATGTTGGATAGAAGGAAGAGGTAGAATACTTTGAAGTGTTGAGTAAAAATGTCTCTGGCTTTTCCTATTTTATGTATCAGGTCAGAAAGAGGAAGATGAAACACCCTCTGCTTCTGCTGTGCTGTCCCTGGAGCAAACAGCTGTGATTCAGGAGATGGTAAATCAGGAGGTACTTCCAAAGCTGATGATCCCCAGTCCTGCCAGTGAACCACAAATAGTGACTGAAGACAAGCAAGGAGAAATAAACTGTGCATCAGATGATCTAGATGATGATGAAGAGGAGGAGGATGAAGAGGAAGAAGATGAAGAGGAGATGGAAGATACCAGTATGCCTAAAGAAAACACTGAAATGCCTTTGATATGTGAAGAAAAGTTAGAGTCTGTGGAAGAGCAAAAGAGTCTGTCAGAAGAATCTCCAGAAAGCTCTCCAAAGAAGCAGCTTGTGGTGAAAATTCCAAAAGCTAGAGGTGAATCCAATGGTGACATTCAGGGAACATTCATGTTTCCCTGTCAGCACTGTGAGAGGAAGTTTACAACCAAGCAAGGCCTGGAACGCCACATGCACATCCATATATCTACTATCAACCATGCTTTCAAGTGCCGGTACTGCGGGAAAGCCTTTGGCACTCAGATCAACAGGCGAAGGCACGAGCGACGCCACGAGTCAGGGCTGAAAAGGAAACCCTTCCTAACACTAACATCAGCACAACACTTGGATAATGTTGGTGATAACCAAATCATTGTGGAGGATGGTCTCAAAGACGACCTGAACGTTTCAAGCCTAGTGCAAGACTCTCTTGTCTTGGATTCGGAGAAAGTTTCCCAAGAATTGTCCAACTCCACTTTTGCCGAGGAGAATAAGGAGCCAAAAGAACTGCATCCGTGCAAATACTGCAAAAAGGTTTTTGGAACTCACACCAACATGAGGAGGCACCAGCGCAGGGTTCACGAGCGCCATCTTATTCCCAAAGGGGTCAGAAGAAAAGGGTTCTTTGCTGAAGAGCCTCCGCTTCAGGTGGAGCAGCCCCCAGCAGTCCAGAGCGTGTATATAGCAAGCACAGAGATCGAAGAGGAAGGGGAAGTAGATGATGTCTATATTATGGATATTTCCAGCAATATCTCTGAAAACTTAAATTATTACATTGATGGCAAAATTCAGTCCAACAGCAGCACTAGCAACTGTGACGTGATTCAGATGGAGTCCAACTCTGCAGACTTGTATGGGCTAAATTGTATCATCAGTCCAGTCACGGTGGAGATTGCCCCAAATGTAAAGGTCACACAAACGCAGGTGAGTGAGCCTCCTAAGGAACCCTCCAGCAGTGGGAGCAGCGAAGCCAAAAAGAGGAGAACTGCCAGCCCTCCTCTTGTACCAAAAATAAAAACTGAGATAGAACCAGAACCTGTAACTCCTACTAGTTCTTTAAATCTTCCTCTTAGCATTTCAACAGACAGCTTACCTTTTCAGAAAGAAAAAGGTGTTTATTTGTCATCAAAATTGAAACAGCTGCTTCAGACGCAGGACAGTAAGAAGATAACTCCGTCAGGTGAAATCCCTAAACTAGGACCTTCTGTTACATCGTCGCCTATTTTGCCTCCAGCATCAGGTAGATTTAAGAGACGGACCAGCTCTCCTCCCAGTTCTCCACAGCACAGCCCAGTACTTCGAGACTTTGTCAAGTCAGGTGAGGGAAAAACTGTGTGGAACGATAATATTCGCAGTTCGAAAATGCCAAAGCTAGAAAGCCACAGCAACTCACCTGCTTGGAGCTTGGCTGGACGGGAGGAGAAAGAGGCTCTGAGCCCTCATGGCTTCGAAGACTACAAAATCTCAAAAGAATGGACAGCAGCTCCAGCTTTTGGCAGTGTGTGCAACCAGCAGCCGCTGGATTTATCCAGTGGTGTGAAACAAAGGTCTGACGTCAAAAACAAGAATCAGGTTCCCTGGGAATCTGTTTTAGATCTGAGTGTGCATAGGAAGCCTGGCAGCGATGCTGAAACTAGGGAACATAAGGAAAATTCTGTGCAGCCGACCTGTAGTGGCGTTAAAAAGAAGAAACCAACCACCTGCATGCTGCAGAAGGTCCTGCTCAATGAGTACAACGGGACGGATGCAGGCACGGACAGCGCGCTCAGCGGAAGCACGAGCGAGAGCCCGAGCAAAGCCCTGGAGCCTCCGGCAGAACCTGACGTGGATCCCAGTCTGCCTGCCTCATCTTCTGTTGACACTCAGCCCCTCGGTTCCTCTGCTTCCCCCGTGCCACAGGCATCTGCTGTCCCTCCTGTGTGCCAGCTGCCTCCTTTGTTAACACCAACCAATCCTCCTTCCCCGCCGCCCTGCCCGCCTGTGCTGTCGGTTGCTACATCACCGCCTCCCCTCCTTCCACCAATGCCATTACCAACTCCAGATGTCTCTGCCAGCGCCACTAACACTTCCTCCTGTCCGTCACCACTTTCTAACACTACCACCCAGTCCCCTCTACCAGTCCTTTCACCTACGGTTTCTCCTTCTCCATCTCCTGCTCCTTCTGTTGAACCTCTTATTTCTGCTGCCTCACCTGGTCCTCCCACACTCTCTTCCTCATCTTCCTCCTCCTCCTCATCTTCTTCCTCTTTCTCCTCCTCTTCATCTTCATCATCCCCCTCTCCACCTCCTCTCTCTGTAGTTTCTTCTGTTGTTTCCTCTGCTGATAATCTTGAGAATACTCTCCCGATGATAAAACAGGAAGAGGCTGAAACTGAACAACAGAAGGTGAGAGAAGCTCCTCATACGTCAAGTGAATCGGGAGGAGCAGTGCAGGAAACATTCAATAAAAGCTTTGTGTGCAATGTCTGCGAATCACCTTTTCTTTCCATTAAAGACCTAACCAAGCATTTATCCATTCATGCTGAAGAATGGCCCTTCAAATGTGAATTCTGTGTACAGCTCTTTAGGGATAAAACAGACTTGTCAGAACATCGCTTTCTGCTTCACGGAGTAGGAAATATCTTTGTTTGCTCAGTCTGTAAAAAGGAGTTTGCTTTCTTGTGCAATTTGCAGCAGCATCAGCGAGATCTCCATCCGGACAAAGAGTGCACACATCATGAGTTTGAAAGTGGGACTCTGAGACCCCAGAATTTTACTGACCCCAGTAAGGCGAACGCAGAGCACATGCAGAGCCTGCCGGAGGATTCTTTGGAACCTTCTAAAGAGGAGGAAGATGAAGATCTAAATGATTCCTCTGAGGAGCTTTATACTACTATAAAAATAATGGCTTCTGGAGTGAAATCTAAAGATCCAGATGTTCGCATGGGCCTCAACCAACACTACCCAAGCTTTAAACCACCTCCGTTTCAGTATCACCATCGTAATCCGATGGGCATCGGAGTTACTGCCACAAACTTCACTACCCACAATATTCCACAGACTTTTACCACTGCCATTCGATGCACAAAATGTGGGAAGAGTGTGGATAACATGCCCGAGTTACACAAACACATCCTGGCCTGTGCATCTGCCAGTGATAAAAAGAGATACACCCCGAAAAAGAATCCAGTGCCACTGAAACAGACAGTGCAGCCGAAGAACGGCATGGTGGTTCTAGCTGGCCCTGGAAAGAATGCCTTCAGACGAATGGGTCAGCCTAAAAGACTGAATTTTAATGTTGAGATTAGCAAAATGTCCTCAAACAAACTAAAAATAAGTGCATTGAAAAAGAAAAACCAGCTCGTCCAGAAAGCTATCTTGCAAAAAAAGAAATCTGCCCAGCAGAAGGCTGAACTGAAAAATCATCCATCCGAGTCAGACTCTCACATCTGCCCCTACTGTAACAGAGAGTTTACTTACATTGGGAGTTTGAACAAGCACGCCTCGTACAGCTGTCCCAAAAAACCCATCTCTCCCTCCTCTAAAAAGAGCTCCAAAAAAAGTGTAAACTCTTCCCCTGCAAGCAGTGAAAAAGGCAGCAACCAGCGCAGGCGAACGGCCGACGCGGAAATCAAAATGCAGAGCATGCAGCCTCACCTGGGCAAGACCAGAGCACGAACCTCAGGACCTGCACAAATCCAGCTCCCCTCTGCATCCTTCAGATCCAAACAAAATGTGAAATTCGGACCTTCCATGCGCTCCAAAAAGCCAAGCTCTTCATCCCTGAGGAACTCTAGTCCTGTCAGAGTGTCCAAAATGGCCCACGTCGACGGGAAAAAGGCGAAGATGGTGACAAAGAACAGTTCCGCTGGCATCTCCAGCAAAGCCTCCCGGAAACTGCACGTCAGGATACAAAGGAATAGTAAAGCTGTGTTGCCCAGCAAGTCTGCTGTGGCAAGTAAGAAAAAGGCAGACAGGTTTGCTGTGAAGTCCAGAGAGAGGATTGGGGGACCTATCACACGGAGCCTGCAGCAGGCAGCAAACGCAGAGGCAGCAGAAAACAAGAGAGATGAAAGCAGTGCAAAGCAAGAACTGAAAGATTTCAGGTAAGCATTTAATTTGAAGTTGAAACAGCACAGGAGCAGGTTGCTTGCTGCTTTGCCAGTTTTCTTGGCCTTTTACTTTGAATTTCTCATACTTAAATGAAATAAAATAAATAAAATAAAAGGTTGCATTTCCTAAATGGTGGTTTAGCAGCTGGGTCATGCTGAGGTATGATGTACATACTTGATGCATTTTGTCATGTTGTCATGAAATAATCCAGTTTGCATAGAGAATGTCTTGAACCAGAAACTGAATTGAAAACTCTGGAGGGGGAAAAAAAAACCAAACCAAAAAAACCCAAACAAACCACAAAATCAATGTCAGTACCTGAGTGCAAATAAAGTTCATGTCATGAAACTTCATCTTCTTGGAGACACTGACCTTGTATTTGGCATCCAGCATTGATGGTGGCCTGGGATCATCCTGGATTTAGTTTATTGGAGGTTTGCTAAACTGAAAATTACTGTTTGTTTTTATTTTTTTTTCTTTTTTTTCTGACTTAAAACAACTTCTACTGTTGGGCTTTAAGAATAAAAAAACCAAAACATTCTCTGCATATCATAGAAAGAAAAAAAAGACAAAACCAAACCATGACCAAATACTTCAATAATGTATGTGCATACTGAGTCAGATGATGAAATATTTCCTATAAGGGCAATAGACATGTAAGAAAAGTTCCATGAACGTGTAAATTTGTAAGAAGTATCATGCTGTTATGTTTCAGTATAAATGAATTTTATAATTAAAGTTCTATTTCTTTTTGAGAAGAAGCATTTTAATCACAAAGGGTAAATACTTCAATAAATAAATAAAAATCTTAATCTATGTGCCTGAGTCCCGATTTACATCTTCACGTAGTCTCCTGAATCCAAAGGATCTTTTGCAGAGTGGTTCTAATTTTTATTAGCATGCTCCTGCCCTCTTCATTCTTGCACATGGGTTGCTGGTTTGCTGAGTAACTTCCACAAAGCTCATTGAGTTCTTTTGGGTTTGGTAATTGCAGTGCCTGGCTACGATGAACACCAAATTTATGGCTAAAGGGAAGGATGTTTTTAGTGAAGTAATTGATAGTGGAGGAAGGAACTGGCAGCCTCCTTCAGACCAAGGTTCATCAAGTGTCAAAATGCAAAACGTTTGCAACTCCTCTGTCCTTTGGTGAAGACCTCCTAGTTGAAAGCTTTGAAGTAAAGGTTCAGCAGAATTAGTTCAAAGCACAAGAGGGGAATTGGACTTAAAATAGTCAATACCCAAATCAGGATGTGTCGAAGGAGAAAAATGTTCCTGGAGCTTGGAGACTAATGGTGTAAAAAATGCCTTTGAGGAACAAGCAGTGTCTACCAGGCCTGTTCTCAGAAACATTTTCATGTTACTTAATTCTCAGCAGCAGCTCTTTTGGTGTAGTGTGAAAGGTCTTGCATGATGCCAGCAGAGATCAGTAGCATTGGAAGCCCGAAGGACATCTTTCCATCTAAATTAATCACTGGACCTTAAGCAAAACAAACAGAGTGCTTGGAAATCTGTGCATATGGCAGTTGTTCAGAGTATTTGGGGTAAAGAACAACTGACCTGGGGGTAAGATTTCCTTGACTGTCTGAAGTACTGTTAGTTGACTTTGGCAGCTTGCATTCTTTCTGGGTTTAATGAATAGCTGTGGTAGAAGAGTCCTTGCCTTTTGTTTCTGATTTAACGCTCGTAAATCTAGATGCAGGCAGCTTTTTGTTCTCTGTCAAGTACTTGGTAGGGAGGTTTTTGCCTTCCTACAGTTATGTCAGCACAGGCCACCTTTGCCTTCTACTCCAGAAGAATCAGAAGTGTTGTATAGGACTGGGTCACCACCTCCAGCGAGGTCAAAGAATGTTGGCACTGTTAGTGTGTGTTTGGTTGTTGGTTGTTTTTTTTTTTCATTTTCCCAGGGAATCTTAATTCTTAATATTCTTCATGTAATATTTGTCTCCAGATCAGTTTTTCACTTTTCAGTTTTCTCTCTGTGTGAACATAGTCCATTCACAAAGAGATTTGGTCATTTATCTTCAGTTTTTGTGTTTTATTTTCTAGGAATCTGCTGTAAAAACAAACCCAAACAAACAAAAGTCCCTTAATGACATGGTAGAGCTGTTGCATGCTCAACTTAGGATAAGCACTACGACAATGGATGTGAAATCCACCGAGCTTGCGAAACCCGCTGAAGCTGACTCACAGTCACAAAATTGCCTGCAGCCTTCTTGCTAATACTCGGTGTCAGGCCCAGATTTTCTTCTGTCGTGCCTCAGACACATGCTGGGCTTCAGGATGATGCAGATAAAAAGAGAGGGGTACTACTCAAAAACCAAAACCAACCCCACAGGAAGCCATCAAGAGCAAGAGTGGGATTATATAAACCAAATCTTTTGCTCTTGTGTCTGCTTACCTCCTGGTTTTGTCCATAAGCATCCAGAATTGCAGCCAGGTGTTTCTGTTGTATTCTTGGCAAAGCAGGTTCCTTGATTTTGTCAATAATTCAGTGTAGATTCAGGGACAACAAATGTTGCTGCACTCAAAAGTATTTTTGTCGTGTGTGACATCTCCTAGAGCCTTTTGTCTAAATGATCAGTAGAGGCCAACCTAGCACGACCCAACTTCCTTTTCTTCCCCCTTTCTCCTCGCTTTGAGTCTTTTAGATGTCCACTGTACAACGAGGAAAAGCCTGATTGGGATCTTCTATGAATTTTTGTTCCCCAAAATTCCTATTTATACATGAATAAAACTTTCTATAGCAATGAAATCCTGGTAGCAGTTTCTAAGTACCATATATATAATGAATGCAGTCTATCTTTTTATCAGTAAGAAACCTAGACCAGGACTCCATGCCCTGTATATTTTGAAAGTTAAATATATAAGTCCTCTGCAAAGGTTGTACACCTCTAATAACTTAAGGCAGCAAAAATGGTTCTGTTGTTCATAGCAGCTTTTAATTCTGGAAATACCTTTGTCATCTGCTCATAGTTTTAAAGATTAATGACAAGAATTGATGAGAAGTGACTTAAGATTCTTTATACAGCCCCCCCTTTTTTTTTTTTTTTGTTTGTTTGTTCTTGACTTTAAAAAAAAGTAATCTACCTCTTAAAATTTGTAGTTTAATACTTGTCTGGTGAATTTGTGCCACTTTCACTATCATTCCCATTTTGTTACATTTCTGTTATGGGGACTTTCTGTTGAAATATTGTATAAAGCATTTGTAGCAAGTTTAAAAGAACCAACAAAACAACACAACCCAACAAAATAAAATATTTAAAATTATTTAAATTGTTTTGGACACTTCAATTGTATTATATATGATTTACATTCAATATTAATTTTTTTTTAATTTTTTTTTTGGGGGGGGGGAAGTGGGGGGAGGTTCTTAATCTTGAAGCATGTTCCTGTATGAAAAAGTTTGCTGTTAGTAATATTGTTTCTTCTCCTGGAGAGTGCTCTAAAGACTATTCTGATGAATACATTAAAAATTACACTTGGACATAAATGTGGGGTTGTCATTTGCTTTGGAACCTCGTAGCCTCTCTGGAGAGTCTGTAAACACAGGTAAGCAACTCGAGAGGGCTTTTCCTCCTCCAGCAGGCGATGCATGGGGCAGGTTGCAGATGTACTGAAGAGTCTCTGTGGTGTTGCAAATACTGAATGACCAACTAGCTGGAACCATCATGACATGTTTTATATAACTGTCACCAATAAACATCAGAAAGACTTGTGGGAAACTTGCCTTTGGTATGGAAACCAGATGTACCAGGAACAAGGAAGGCATCTACATCCAGAAGGAATTAAGTGTGCTTGCATCCTTCACTTGTCTCTGCCTGGTTCTCTGAAACAAATCTGTACCTGTCCTAGTTTTTTGATTTGACTTGTAGATCCAGTTAATAAATAGGGACTCTCTTCATAGACTGGTTTGGGTTGGAAGGGACACCTTCCACGAGAGCAGCTTGCTTGAGGCCTCCTGCAGCTTAGCCTTGAACATCTCCGGGGAGTGGGTATCCACCACCCCCTGGACAACCTCTTCCAGTGTCTGCCCACCCTTGCTGTGAAGAATTTCCTCCTAATCTCCAGTGCAGATCTCTCTTCCAGCTCAAAGCCATCGCCCCTTGTGCTGTTGCTCAGCCTTTGTCAAAACTTGTCCCTCCCCAGCTCTCCTGTAGTCTTCTAGTACCTGAAGAGGACTGCTCTAAGGTCTCCTTGCAGCCTTCTCTTCAGGTTGAACAGCTCCAAATCTCCCAGCCTGTCCCCACAGGGGAGGTTCTCCATCCCTCTCATCATCCTCTTAGCCTCTGGACCTTCTCCAGCAGTCCCATCCATCCCTCTCATCATCCTCTTGGCCTCTGGACCTTCTCTAGCAGTCCCATGTCCCTCTTAACGCTTGGAGCACTGGAACTGACCGCAGTGCTCCAGGTGGGATCTTGCAAGGACAGAGTAGAGGGGCAGAACGGCTTCTCATCCTGCTGCTCACACTTCTGATGCTTCCTAGGCTTCTCCAGAGGTCCCTTCCAGCCCCTAGCATTCTGTGATTTGCTGGAGCTGCCTACAGTGAGCTGATCATAAGTAAGGCAGCTTCCTTCCCTCAGTCCTCACCGTTACAGCAGGGGTCCTGTTGTCATCCCCGTTTCTCCACTGTGCTACTCTCTTGTGCCCCAGAGGCGTTGTCACCCTGCGGCGGTGACACACACGGCACAGCTTTCTCGGGTGCTGTGTGATGGAGATCCCTGTTCTGTAGGGAGTGCTGACACTTGGGTTCCTGAGCAGGCGACTCACCGCAGATGGGAACTGTACCTAGGTACTTGGGCCCTGCAGCACCTCATCTGCATGCTTGAATTTCTGTGGCTCTTACAGCTGCCTCTCTACGATCTGAGCGGGACAGTGAAGCTGTAAGGACGCGGGCACGGCGCCGGCACTTGGTGAAACACAGCTGGAGAGGTGATGACAGCAGTGCCACTTGTCCTGTCTGCAGAGAGGAGCTGGCACGCTGGGCAGGGTTAGCTGCAGTGCCTGTCTCATAAAGCCAGCAGTGCTGAAGCGTGGGGAGATGGAGCACCTTGCCTTTGCCTCCATTAAAGCCAGCAGTACTGAAGCCTGGGGAGGTGGAGCACCTTGCCTTTGCCTCCATTAAAGCCAGCAGTACTGAAGCCTGGGGAGGTGGAGCACCTTGCCTTTGCCTCCATTAAAGCCAGCAGTACTGAAGCCTGGGGAGGTGGAGCACCTTGCCTTTGCCTCCATTAAAGCCAGCAGTACTGAAGCCTGGGGAGGTGGAGCACCTTGCCTTTGCCTCCATTAAAGCCAGCAGTACTGAAGCCTGGGGAGGTGGAGCACCTTGCCTTTGCCTCCATTATGCAGTCTGCTGGAGGGAGTCAAACCCCAGCTTCTATCAGAGAGTATCTTAAATATGTTCACTTCTAGGCCTTCAAACCAGCCCAGGGGGTGCAGCCAGCCCCTGCACACAGTGCCCCCTGCCCTGCTGCTTCTGTGGTTGCTTTAGGCTCCTGTATTTCTGGTGCTCTGCTTGGCAGCATTTTGTGTTGGAAATCTTTTGTTTAAAGCTCTGGGTTAGTTCCTGATGATTTTCTGTAGGGAGATGGCACAGAAAGCTAGATCCTGGCAAGGGTGATCGGGGCTGGAGCACTTCTGCTGTGAGGACAGGTTGAGGGAGCTGGAGTTGAGCCTGGACAAGAGAAGACTCTGGGGAGACCTAAATAGTGGCCTTCCAGTACTGGAAGGGGCTACAAGAAGGTTGGAGAGGGACTGTTTGCAAAGGCCTGCAGGGCAGGATGAGGAGCAGTGGTTTCAAATGAGGGCAAAGGAGACTCAGAGTGGATGTTAGGAACAAGTTTTGCACCAGGAGGGTGGTGGAGCACTACTAGAACAGGTTGCCCAGGGAGGTGGTTGAGACTCCATCACTGGAAACACTCAAGATCAGGCTCACTGAGGCTCTGAGCATCCTGCTCTAGTGGAAGTGTCCCTGCTGACTGCAAGGGGGTCAGACTAGAGGACCTTTGGAGGTCCCTTCCAACCCAAACCACTCTATGGTTGTAAGTTACTGTGTGAATTTGTAATGCTAAATGTAGAAGTTAATAGCCCTCCACTTAGGGTTGTGACCCCTCCAAAATTATGGAGCCAATTCCAGCTTTTACTGGAGTCCCTTGCAGCTAAGAAGCTGAGCTGCAAATGACACACAGCTTGTGAATGGCTTTAAAGGGAGAACTTGGGAGAACCTCACAAACCAATTCTAGCTTTGGTTTACTACTGTGTGATCTGTGTGAGCCCCATGATATTCTGCTGTTCATGATGGATGTGAGCTGAAGGGCAGGTTCTGAACAAGTGCATGCTGGTGTGGAGCTGAGCTCCTGTGGTAAGTGGATTATAAAAGAGGTAAATGACTGCTTCATCTCCCTGGTAAAGAAACAGAAACTCCTGGGACTGGGGTGAAACTTTGTAGCATTAACTGGAGATACCTGGATACCAGTATAAAGCTGATTTTGGGGGTCACCCTGGCGAGGGCTCATTTGGGGGCCTGTGTCCAGCTCTGGGCTCCCCAGTTCAAGGAGGACAGGGAACTGCTGGAGAGGCTCCAGCAAAGGGATACAAAATGGTGAGGGGACTGGAACATCTCTGTCATGAAGAAAGGCTGAGGGACTTGGGGTCTTTAGCCTGGAGAAGAGAAGACAGGGAGGGATTTTATCAGTGCTTATCCAGGGTGAGTGTCAGAAGGATGGGGCAAGTCTGTGGTCAGTGATGGCCAGTGGCAGGACAAGAAGTAACAGTGTGAAGTGTCCAGTGCCACCAAAATCACTTGCAGAACTTGGGAGCTGTTGCAGCCCTGTCTCCAGACCACAGGCTCTTCAGATACTCCTGAATCCCTGGGGGGGAAGCCTTGCTGCTGTTGAGTCACCTCTGACTGCTCCTTCCCACGCCTACTTTGTGGCTTTTCATTCTCATTTTGCTGATGCTGCACATTTGCTTCTCTTAGGAAGTCTTTAAAGCTGCTTTTGGTAGAGGGTAGTGTGAAAGAGTGGGCCTGGAAAAAGCATTGAAGGGCTGCTGCTTACTTTTTTCTTTCATCCCTTTTTTTCAGATACAAGGCAGTAAAACACTGAATCTCAAAGGGAAGCTTGAGAGGCCTCGAGTTGGAGGGAGGCTTTTTAAGAGCTAGGTAGCTGCTTCATTTTCCTAATTTATTCAAGGCCTGAGTGGTTTGTGGAGCACAGTGTACAGTAATCAGCAACGTGCCCTTTGTGTATATCTCTGCTTGGTTTTTTGTAAGACTTTCATGTTTCACAAGCCAGACAGGGTCTCTGAGTCATGGTTTGGATGACAACGCTCCCAGAGACTGCCAAAGGCTTGTGAGAAACAGCTTTGATTATTCAGTGCCTGATGTTCCATTTTTCAGCACAGGCTGAGCATTCAGGCTGGATGGTGCAGGGGGGGTGTGCCCCACCTGCCTGGAGGTGTGCTGCCTTTGACTGCAGCTCTGCCCTGGTTGAGTCAGAAAAGAGGAATAAATCCCTGCCCTGGTTGGGTCAAAAAAAGAGTAATACATAAAATCTTAAAAAATAAATAAAATCTATACTCTGAGTCAAAAAAGAGTAAAAGGTCTCTCTGGGCCTGTGTCAGCAGAGCCTGTCTCAGCTCCTTCTGCACCTTAGGCAACTGTGCAGCAGTTCTGTGCCTACATAAATGCAAGGAGCTTTGCTGAGAACTCCAGGGCTGTCCAGCTTGGAGAAGGGAAGGCTCCAGGCTTAGAGCAGCCTTCCAGCTCTTGAGGGGGGCTGCAGGAGAGCAGGGGAGGGACTTTTTACAAGGGCTTGTTGTGACAGGACATGGGGGCATGGATTGAAGCTTGAGGAGGGGAGATTTAGGCTGGAGGTTAGGAAGAAGTTCTCTAAGTGAGGGTGGGGAGACCCTGGAACAGGTTGCCCAGGGAGGTTGTGGATGTCCCCTCCCTGGAGATGTTCAAGGTTCAGGTTGGATGAGACCTGGGCTAGTGAATCTAGATGACCTTTAAGACCCTTCCAACCTAAACCACTCTGTGAGTCTATGAACTCTGAGTGTGTGCTGCCTGCTAAGGGCATGTGAAGGCCTAGCAGCAAGTGGGAACAGAAGAGAGCTCAGCCTGTTGTCTTTGCTGCAGTGCTGCTCTTGGAGGGAAGCTTTGCTTTGGAAGTGCTCAGGCAGATGGAGCAAGCAGTGAGTAGCAGTTAGTCAAGTTCCAGCTGTGACTTGATTGTAGAATTTGGTCAGCATTTGATTTAGGTGCTGTGGTGCCTGCCAAACATTGCAGTGTGGGGGGAGAGGAAGATGGGAGATGAGGAATTCTTTGGGGAGCTGCACACTCAAGACCTGCTGTCAGAGCAGTTTGCCTGACCTTGTGTTCCCCGTTCTTCATGGCCAATGCTTCCACTCCCCTGTCTTTTGAAACCCAAAGCAGAGTCTGTTTTGTGCTTTCCCTGCTCTAATGAGATGTGCAGGTGGTGCCAGCCCTGCCAGCCTTCAGCCAGCACTTCTGACTCGTTTGCAGGTTCACAGATCCCATCGGGTCGGAAGGGACCCTCAGAGGTCATCTTGTCCAACCCCCCTGCAGGCAGCAGGGACACCATTTCTGTTAAAGCTAAAGAAAACCAGCTACAGCCTTCCTAAGTCTGGTAAAGCTTTCTCATTCTTTTCCTCTCTCATGAGCTAAATTCAGTAGATAGAAAATTTTAGTCACATTATCAATTACTTGACAGTGTAGAAGATGCATTTGAGTACTGCTGGTTTTGATCCCAAGTTCTTCACTTTTTGTCTCTCACAGTGCTCTGTGCTGCCTTTTAAAGGGCAGGAGGATAAATTACTGATGTGATAGTGGTTATCTTAAAGACCTAGACTAATGTTCATTAAAATGACATTTCTTGGAAGCACCATCAGGGAGTCTGATTTTCTGAAAGAGCTCAGTAGCTGTAGACTCACAGATTCATAGAATGGTTTGGCTTGGGAGGGACCTTAAAGCTTATCCAGTTCCAACCCCCCTGCCATGGGCACCTCCCACGAGCCCAGGTTGCTCAGGGCCTTTTCCAACCTGGCCTTGAGCACCTCCAGAGAGGGAACATCCACAGCCTGCCTGGGTACCCCCTTCCATCCTCAGTGCTGAATGCCTTTGCAGTGGCTGCTCCAGGTCACTGGTTGCTTTTGAAGATCTTGTTGTGTTTAAGTAAAATGAAACTGAGAGGTGAATTTTAGGCAGTCCCCCAGGTGAGCTGTAGGCATGAGGTGAGAAATTTTCAGCAGTGCTCAGTGTCAGTTTGGTGTCCATCAGTGGAGGGAAGAGTGGTCTGAAGCAGCAGGGAAACTTCATACTGAAGGGACTTGGACTCCAGAGGTGGGTGAAACAAAACAGTGTAGAGTTGCTGCTCTAAAGCTACTAAGTTCTTTGAGCCACTGTGGCTGGAAAGAGCTGCGAGGTGTCTTCTTGAAAGCTGAGAATGCAAAGGATCTCACCAACAGGTTTTTCCAGTTTCGATTCATGAAAGGCCTGACCATAAAATCATAATATTCATGTTATGTCCTTTGGCACCAGGTGGCTGCCAGATAAACCCCTGGTGTGTTCCAGCTTTTTCACCCCTTTCCTGAATAAACACTTGCAGGGCTCAGAATAGCTGCAGAGCAAGCAGCACATTGTGAGCCCTTTTATTTCTGCTGCTCCCCCAGGTTTTGTGCACGGAGGCAGAACTCCTCAACGAAGGTCTGCCCACAACCCTTTTTGTCCTGCTGGATGGTTTTTGTTTCACTGAACAGCAGAAGATCAGAAGTTTGTTCATGCAGCTGGTGGTTGATGTTTTTCCAAGCCCTTGTTTGGTGTGTTTGCTTTCCCATTAAGCAATGTGCTGGTGCAAGAGAGCACATGCCAGCCAGGTTAGTCCTGAGAGCAGGAAGCCCAGAAAGCTCACTTGTCCACACCCTGACCCCCTTGCTTGCCTCCTGGCCTCTAAGGGTCCCTGGCCCAATGCTGCAAAGCCAGGAATTTAGGCTTAGACATCCACAGGTTGGTTTTGGTGGCAGGCAGGCAGGCAGTTGTTTCAGAAGGCAGATCAGAGGTGATTTTGGCTAAGGGTAGGGAATGCTTTTGATAGAATCTCTCTCTGACATGTCCTTCACTCCTGGAGTGGCTTAGAATGGAAGGGACCTTAGTGGTCATCTACTCCAACCCTCCTGCCACGGGCAGGGACACCTCTCAGCTGGACTTGGTTGCTCAAGGCCTCATCCACCCTGGCCGTGAACACCTCCAGGGAAGAGGCATCCACAGCCTCCCTGGGCACCCTGTGCCAGAGTCTCACCACCCTCATACTGCAGAACTTCTTCCTCAGCTCCACTCTAACCCTGCTCTCCCTCAGCTTCAGACCATTGCCCCTGTCTCTAGACACCCCCATGAAAAGTCCTTTTCCCACCTTCCCATAGGCTCCCCTGAGGTGCTGGAAGGCAGCTCTGAGGTCCCCCCAGAGGCTTCTCTTCTCCAGGCTGTCTGTTGCAGGGAGATCTGTTGAAATGTGTCTCCAGTTTTGCAGCACACACATACCCTTTGATTCAGATCAGGAGTGTAGAAGTGTAAGCCCTGCAAGAAAAACACTTCAGCTGAGCTACAAATCTGAACCCACCTGAACATTTTCTCCCACACCACAATGACTCTGTTCACCCCATTTCACTGGTGTCACCAACCCTGTCAGATCACAGATTCATGGAACAGTTGGGTTGGAAAGGACCTTATAGACCATCCAGTTCCAACCCCCTAACATGGCAGGGACACTTTCCACCACCCCAGGCTGCTCTAAGCCCCATCCAGCCTGGCCATGAACACCTCCAGGGAGGGAGCATCCACAGCCTCCTGGGGCAGCCTGTGCCAGTGTCTCACTCCAGCCTTCATTCCCACAAGGACCATGGCTTATTTTTCAGGGATGTTTGGAGCTGAACTGGCAACTTGGAGGAATGTTAATTGCACAAATGTGGTAGAAGACAGGTAATTTGCATTCAAAATACCAAATGTATTTGGGGAATGTCTGAGGGAAGGGTGTGTGCCAGCAGCTGGGAGTTCTCCCACTGTCTGGCTCCTCTGTGCAGCTCATGGTGAGGCTCAGCAGCCAAGGGAAGAGTTCTGGAAGCAGAAATTTGGCTTAGCTAAACCAAGGGAAACTGCACTGGGAAATGGCCTTGCCCAAAAAAGGGTTGTCAAGGCCAGGGCAGTGGTGGAGTCTCCATCCCAGAGGGCTTTCAAAGCCGTGGAGATGTGGTGCTGAGGGCCATGGTTTAGCAGTGATCTGGCAGTGCTGGGTTAACAGTTGGGGCTTGATGATCTTCAAGGTCTTTTCCAGCCAAAGCAATTCCACAATTCTCTGATTCTTAAAGATTCAGGAGACAGTTTAACTTGGGGAATTTCTGCCTTTGTTGCTGCCTCTGCTTTCAGAGAGCAGATTTTCTGGGTGACCTTGGCAAATTCAGTTCCACATCTGAAGAAGAGGGATTACAGCAGTGCCTCACACCAGGGGACACTTTCAGGCCCAAGGATGGGAGTCTAACACCTGGGATTTAGGGGATTTTCCTTGTAAGGAGGCTCACCAAATGGAGTGGTCTGGGCTGTGCTTTCAATTGAGAAAGATTGAGGCCCTCTGTAGATGCAGCATTGATTCACTTTGGGGCTACCTTTAATTCATCTGCAGCTACTACAATTCCCAGCACTGCTAATTTAAAAGTCCTGCTTGACAGAGCAAACTCACTCCAGGAAAGTCCTTCCAGCTGCCTCATGAGAGGTTTCTGTGTCCTCCTTGCAAGCATGGGAGGCTTTCTGATGCTTTTTCCTTTAATCCCTTTAATTTTTTTTTCCCCTTTTCCCAGTTAGGACTGTTCCTAAGCAAGGGGGTTTGTGTGGGTGGGGTGGAGCATGGGGTGTGCTGTGCCAGGGGTGCTGTGGGGCTGGGGTACAGCTCCTTGCCCCTTCTCAGCCCATTGCTTGGCTGCTTTGGCACAGGGTGCTGAGAATTCCTCTTCTGCCTGGCTCCAGTTACCCCAGCACTGGTGATGGTGGCAGCAGGTGCAAAGTGACACTTGCTATAAATAGCAATCCCAGTAACTATTCCTGCACGGGATGGGGGCAGGGGGGGGGACTGCAGCTCCCTTCCCCCTCTGGGATTCACTTGCCTTGCAGAGCTAGGGAATTCCTCCTCAAAGAGCCAGGCAGCCCTCTGTGCCTTCAGACAGGATCTTTAAAAATAGAGTTATCAAACCAGTTTGATATTGGTCCAGGGAAAGGTGTGGGTTTCCTGACCTCTTTGGTGCAGCAATCATCACCACTGTCAGTGTGCTGCTCTGTGGTCCTCATGCAGGCCCAACTGGGAGCAGAATGGAAAGGGACAGAAAGAGCTCTGATGAGAACTCAATTTCAGCATCTGTCAAGAAAAAACAATCCTTTTGGGTCTTCATTGTCTAATCCTAATCCTAATAATAATCCTAATAATATAATAACAAAAACAGCAACAACAACAACATACCAATCAGTGATATATTTATCATTGTTATATCAGTCTATCAATGTCCCCACTATCAGGTGGTAGAACACAGGAAAATGGTCTGAAATTTTGCCAGGAGAGGTTTAGGTTGGGTGTGAGGAACAATTTCTTTGCTGCAAGAGTGGTCAGGGATTGGAAGAGGGAGGTGGTGGAGTCCCCATCCCTGGAGGTGTTCAAAAACTGTGTGGCCATGGCACTCTGGGACATGGTTTAATTCATAGATTCATGGAATGGTTTAGGTTGGAAGAGACCTTCAAGATCATCTAATTGCAACCCCCTTGCCATGGGCAGGAACAGCTTCCACTAGACCAGGTTGCTCAAGGCCTTGGACTAAGCAGTGGCCATGGTGGAGTTGGACTTGATGACTTTAGAGGTCTTTTTCCAGCCAAATGATTCCCTAATTATCCTGATTATTGGATGCTTAGTTCTTTCCTCTTATTGCATGCTCAGTGCCATTAGTATATCACTATTGTATCAGTGCAGTAATATTGTATCAAGATCAGTGTTGCACACTAGATAAGAAAATAGATCACTAACACCATAGCACTGATCTGTTGTCTTCACAGCATTGTCCCTTAGTGACTGTTTCTGGGGGAGGAGGAGAAAGGGGGGGTCTGAGAACGTGGGGTCAGATTTAATCAGGCACTTTGTCTCCTTGGATTTGAGGCTTTTTTGGGGTTTTAGGTTTTCCACAGGACCCAGCAGCAGCTCCCTGCACACAGCAGCACACAGATGTGCTTTTGCAAGTCCTCATTCATTTCTCACCATTTAGTTTACTTAAATGGAAACACTGGAAATAAAAAGAGGCTAAAATTTCTCCCTGCTTGTTACAGTAAAGAACTGAAGCCAGACAAACTGAACCTATTTTGGATGTTCTGCTGATTCCCTTGGTAACAGCCCTTACATGGGACCACAAACTCTGCCTTTTGTTGACTTCCTCATCACCACTTTTTGATTCTTACACATGGCAGAGGGGGGTTGGAACTAGATGATCTTTAAGGTCCCTTCCAACCCAAACCATTCTAGCTGAGTGCTTCAGCATGAAGTTCACAAAGGCTGCAGAGTAGGATTAACATAGAACAATACCAAAACTCTGGCAGATGATTTTGAGCCACAAACTTTAATTTGGGAGTAATTGAATTGGTTGCTTTTCAAAATTGCTGTGGTTTTGTTTTGCCTTTGCAATGGAAACTTTTGCACTCCTTGGTGCCTAACTCACAGTTGAGCTGCAAAGATCCAGTGGGTGAGGACAAAGGAGAACCCAAATCTGCTTTAAAGGGTGGAGGTTGGACTCTGCAAATAAACGCGGAGGAGAAATAAACCAAGCTCCTCCCTTCTCTTGGCTGTGTTGTTATGTAATGAAGTTCTGTTTCACAGAACCTTTGGAAGAACATAAGTGGCTGGCTCTGGTTAGACCTTTGAAGAACTTGCATCTACAGGTAGGCAGCTAATTGCTGCAGGTATGGGGGTGCAGAGCTTGGGGGGAGGAGCAGACATGCATCTGCCTGCACCAGGTTGCTGCAAGTATATGCAGGAGAGCAAAAGATGCTGAATTGAAAAACAAATAGGGGAAAACTTTTTTTTGGGTATCTTTTAGTGCAAGGAAGTTTCACTTGGTTGTACATTTGAGCTGAGCTTACATGGTTAGAGTGAGGCACAGAGTCACAGAATGCATCGGGTTGGAAGGGGCAACCAAAGGTCATCTTCTTGTCCAACCCCTTCTGCCTGAAGGGACACCTCCAACTGCATCAGGACCCCATCTAGTTTGGCCTTGAGTATCTCCAGGGATGGGGCCTCCACTCTGTCTCTGGGCAAGCTGTTCCAGAGTTCCACCCTTCCACCACTCTCATTGTAAAGAACTCTTCTGAGCCTGAGATACAAACTGGAGCAGAGAAGGTTTCACCTCAACATGAGCAGAAACTTCTTCACAGTGAGGGTGCCAGAGCCCTGGCACAGGCTGCCCAGGGGGGTTGTGCAGTCTCCTTCTCTGGAGGCTCTCAAACCCACCTGGATGCATTCCTGTGTGGGCAATCCTGCTTTGGCAGGGGTTGGACTGGATGATCTCTGGAGGTCCCTGCCAGCTGCTAAGGTTCTGTGATTCTGTGATGAGCAGGAGCTTCCCTGCCACCCTTGCTTTGACTTCTGCACTCAGGCTCTTGGAGTCACAGCTGACAGAGATGTTAATCTCCAACTTTCACTTTGGGATGCTTGGAGTCACTTGAAAATCTGGAGTGAAATACATCACCTGCAATAAAGGCCCTGTGGCAGTGCTTGCTGTGGTGACCTGTGTGTGCCACTGAGGCTGCTAGTGCTGTAGTGGCAAAAGTGTGCTGCAGACCTTGACCCTGGGAAGAGGGAGCAGATCTGGTCTATGCTTCTGGGAACTAAAATCCCTTTTCCTCACAGCTGTGCTTTAAAGCCTGCTATTGGCTGTCCTGGGAGAATAGACTGTGGCTCCTCTAGTTCTTCTCCCAGAGATCACGTTGGGTGATTCTGTGCTCCACAACCTCCCTGGAGGTGTTCAGGACCAGACAGGATGAGGCCTTGAGCGACCTGTTCTAGTGGGAGGTGTCCCTGCCTATGGCAGGGGGTTGGAACTGGCTGAGCTTTGAGCTCCCTTCCAACCCAACCCATTCTATGGTTTTATGATTCTATGCCTGAATAGTGTAGGGATGGCACTTGGGGACAGGTGGTGACGTGTTAATGATGTGCCTCGATGATCTTCGAGGTCTCCTCCAACCTTAATGACTGCGTTGCTGTGTGTATGAGTTCGTCCTGCTTCTGTGTACAGCTACAGGCTCCGCACGGCCTCTAGATGTCCCTCCTCCTCCTCACCTACCGCACCAAGCAAGGCACAGCCCGCGCCTGCAGCGCGGCTCCCTCCTGCAGGGACTGGAGCCTTCTGCACGCCCCTCCGGAGCAGGTACAGCCATGCAGGGTGCACGGAGCTCACCTGGATCGTGTCTGAGGGCAGGGAGTGCAAAACGCCTCAGAGCTGTTACCTGAGCCTCAGGAAGCCTGCAGTGTCCTTGCTCTTGCAGCTGGTCCCTGGCAAGAAGGCAGTGGGGGAGAGCTGCTTAGGCACTGGAATGCACTGCCCAGGGAGGTGGTGCAGTCACCATCGCCAGAGGTCTCTAAGAAGAGATTGGCTGTGGCACTTGGGGGCATGGTTTGGCTGATGTCCTGGTGCTAGGTTATAGGCTGGGCTTGATGATCTCAGAGGTCTTGTCCAGCCTCAGTGGTTCTGTGATTCTGTGTCAGAAATGGAGCCTCTCAGTTCAGAGGGACAAGGTCTCCTCTAGTGATGTGCACTTGCATGCTCCACATCAAAAGGAGCTGTTAGGGCAGAGTCAGCTTTTTAGCCCCCTGGAAGATAAAAGGAGAGCTTGTTTTTGTCTGTGAGCTTTCAAGCCCTGAGATGTTGCTGCTCTGGATCTTGTGGGGAGCTGAGGATGTTGGTAATTTTTATAACTATGGCTCCATGCATCTCTGTCAGGGGATCTGCTCCATCACCACACCTTGAGGGGAATTTTCTACTTTGCCCAGGGCACTTTTGTAAGGGAATTGCTCAGGATCAGACTGCAGGCCTTCATCACTGGAGTGAGAGCAGATCTAACAGCTTTGGCAACAGCTGAAGTGTAGGTATTAAAATTCATTTCACACAGGCTAAAATTGGCTCTTTTGCCCCAGAAAATCTGAAGGTTCCTTATGCATTATGAATCTGACCTGTTAGTGAAGAATCAGTTGTCACCATGGCACATCATGGCCTTGCCTGCAGCAGCCTCACCGTCAGCCAAGCTCCCCTGGCAGGCTTGTAGCCAGCCTGATTTTTACTAAAGGACTTTCAGTGCCACTCTGAGTGATCAGATTTTACTGAACTGCCTTTCTCTCCCTGCATGAGAGTCTTCTGAAATACTCTTCAACTAAATAGCTACCTGCTTGCATTCATTCCTCTGAGCTGCCACATGAAGCAGCACTAACGACTGCCTTCTGTAAGGGCTTGTGGGGGGAGAAGACTACCTTCAAAAACAGCTGAGGAGAAGAACTTGCTCATAAGGAAGGTGCTGCTGTAGTTCTGTTGTCTGTACCACTCTGTGTGTTGTGCTGCTTGCAGCTACCCAGAGGCTGAAGGGTGCAGGCAACAAAAGACCAGAATCATTAAGGCTGAAGAGATCATCGAGTCCCACCAGGGACCACCGTGCCCACCAAACCACATCCCAGAGTGCCAGCTTTTGAACACCTCCAGGGCTGATGACTCCACCACCTCCCTGGTCAGCTTGTTCCGTGCTGCTGCTGCTGGTAGTAGAATGCCCTCAGAAAACTCTTGGGTAGGAGAACCACAGATGGCAGTGCCAGTTGTAAACAGCCCTTCAAGCTGTAGAAGGTGCATCCTCAAGGAAAAACCCACCCGAGTGGAGCTGGAGGACACATCACTCCTGAGACCCCCAGCAGCTTGTCAGCTCACAGGAGACCTGCAAGAGCAGCAGAAAGAGGCATGTCCATCAAGCACTGCTGAGTAACATTTCCCCCAGGCTGAGCACCGGAGCCTCTCCCCCGAGGGTCGCTGGCACACATCGAGCCAAGGTCACTGCTCAGAGACTGTTGTGGCTGATGGCTTGCAGCAAGCCGCGGGAAAGGAGCAGCCGAAGCTCCCAGCCTGCCGCCCCCAGGGCACCTGAGGGCGTACAGAAATAGCACTGTGCCTTTTGATGCAAGAGACATTGCTCCGGGGTTAGGGATGAGCCAGCCTGGGAAGCTGACAGAGAAGCTCGTTCTGGCCTACTAATCCTGAACAATCGTGGCTCCTTCCCCAGAGAGGGAGGGGAGGGGGCAGACAGGTGCTTGGGGGCAGCAGGGAATTTCAAGCTGTGCTGCATTTGTTTTATGGCTTGCTTTGCAGCTGCCTTGGAAGAAGAAGAGGCAGTTGTTAAAGCTTAGACTGCTCCAGAAATATTAGCTTAGCTATGAGATGCTCATGCAAATAGCCCCCCCCCCCCTCCCCTTTCTCTGCTCTGCTAAGTTTTGGGTCACCTTGACTTCGGCAGAGCTCCACAGCATTGCTTTTCTTCCTACTACGTTGGGGTTTTGCCCTTGCTTTGCCAGTACTAAGGACCAGGCAAGAGGCTGTTATCTCCCGGATTCATCTGCTCCTCACCCCTCCAGGGGTGTTACCTCCAGGCTCACCTGCTCCTCAGCCCTCCAGCTGAGCAACCACTGGTCAGAAAACCTGTGCTGTAAACGTGTCGCTCGTTACAGCCACCCACAGACTGCCTCTCTTACACACTGCCATCTCCCTGCAGCCAGAGTGCTTCACTCACACATTCCCTGCGTTAAGTGCTGTGATTAAGGCTTACCTGGGCTGTATTGATGTGGGAATTGGCCTGAATTTAACCTTGAGATGTGAAATATCCAAACTATTTTCTGTCCTGCTCTGTCCTGCCAGATGATGTCTGTATCTGAGTTCAGCTTCTCCTTGTGCCTAGCACTGACTGATTCAGAGTTGGTGTTTCTTTTCTATGAGCATTTTTATACTTTAATTAAGGCATGCTTCAGGCTTACATTTAATAAAGTACCCAAAGAATTCTCTGAGACTTTCAGAGTAGGAATTTTCCTCTCAGCATCACTCACAACATTTTCTTCTGTGACATTTAGGATGAGAGGAAATGGCCTCAAGTTGCACCAGGGGAGGTTTAGGCTGGGCATGAGGAAAAATTTCTTTCCTGAAATCTTGTTCAGGCATTGGAACAGGCTGCCCAGGGAGGTGGCGGAGTCACTGTCCCTGGAGATGTTCAAGAAACTCGTGGACATAGCCCTTTGGGACATGGTTTAGTGGCCATGGTGGCGTTGGGTTGGCAGTGAGACTCAGTGACCTCAGAGGTCTTTCCCAACCTCAGTGAGTCTGTGATGCAAAATTTTACTCTTTACACAGAGTGAACCCCCAAGCAAATGAAATTCTCTTTCAGCCAAGAACTGATGGAGATGCCATCTGAAGGGAGAGAGGTGTTTGACTGCTATTTCTGATGCCAAACCTTAAGTGCACTGCTTCAAATCCATTCTGAGATCTCTAAACCACTCCATTCTGCTTGCATGATACAGACATCATAATTCCATAAAGATTCCAGATCTGATCTCAGCAGTGCTGCCTGCTAAGGGATAATCAGGGGGCTGGGACACCTCTCCTATGAGGCCAGGCTGAGGAGCTGGGGTTGTTCAGCCTGGAGAAGAGAAGGCTCCAGGGAGACCTAATAGTGACCTTCCAGTACCTGAAGGGGCTACAAGGAGACTGCAGTGGGACTGTTTGCAAAGGCCTGCAGGGGCAGGATGAAGGGCAGTGGTTTGAAATCAGAGAAGAGCAGATTGAGATTGGGTGTTAGGAACAAGTTCTGCACCAGGAGGGTGGTGGAACACTGGAACAGGTTGCCCAGGGAGGTAGTTGAGGCCCCATCCCTGGGGGTATTCAAGGTGAGTCTCAACAAGGCTGTGAGCAACCTGATCTAGTGAAGGTGTCCCTGGTGACTGTGAAGGGGTTGGACTGGATGACCTCTGGAGGTCCCTTTCAACCCAGAGCATTCTATGATTCATGTTCTATGACCATATCCACACTTCCTCAGGCATCCAGACAAGGATTTTGCCAGCCCTCCTTCTGACAGTGGGAGCTAAGCAGATGCAGAAATGCTTATCTGTTCTTTCTTTGCAGAGTCTCTGCCTTGTAACAGTGACAGGCTGACTTCTGACACGTGAGAAATGAGTTCTGCCTTGTTACAGGCGTTGTTGAAGACACCTCATTAAGGATAACATCTGATTTTGTCTGTCTTCTTTCCTGAGTCCTCCTCCACTCTAGAATCTTTGCCTCTGAGAAGGCTGCAGTGAATAACTCCCATTTCTTGCACAGGGTATTTCTGGAGCTGTTAAATACCACTGTGATGAAACTCCTGCTCACTTGTGTAGAGTTCAACCCAGTTTCCTTCCCTTTCATACCTACTCACGTGGCACATTGTGGTCTGCTCAGTCAGATAATTAGATGTGGAAGAGAAGCAGATCTCCATTAAGCCAGCACTTAGCAAGGTTCTTCTGTCCTGATGTGACCTGCTTCTGTGCTGCTGTCACTGTGGGCTGGCTGCAGGAGGTGCACAAAGCCTCCCCTTCTGCCTTTCAGGACTTTTGAACTCCCTGTCAGATCAACTGATCATCAGTGTGGAGCAAATCATGGAATTCTTTTGGTTAGAGAACATCTTTAAGCTCATCTAGTCCAACCATTCTCTAACTCTACCAAGTCTGAGGCTAAACCATGGCCCTCAACACCACATCTCTGTGGCTTAAACACCTCCGGAGATGGGGATTCAGCAGCTCCCTAGGCAGCCTGTTCCAGAACCTTTTCAGTGAAGACATTCCTTCTAATATCCAACCTAAACCTCCCCTGGTGCAAGGTGAGTTCATTTGCTCTTGTCCTATCTGTTGTGACTTGGAAGAAGAGGCCAAGCCCCACCTGGCTCCAGCCTCCCTTCAGTTAGCTGTGTAGAGCCAGGAGGTCTCCCCTCAGCCTTCTTTTCTCCAGGCTCAGTGCCCCCAGCTCCCTCAGCTACTCCTCCCCAGCCCTGTTCTCCAGACCCTTCCCCAGCTTCATTGCCCTTCTCTGGACCTGCTCCAGCACCTCAATGTCCTTCTTGGAGTGAGAGGCCCAAAACTGAGCCAGTACTCAGAATGTGGCCTCACCAATGCTGGGTACAGGGGGCCAAGCCCTGCATGTCACACCCTCATATAATGGGAGACTCATCAGCACAAACATTACTTGTTCCAGAGCAAGTGATAGGAAGGTACCATGGATGTTCTTCCCATGGCATTTGGGATTCGATGGTAACCCAGCCATGGTGGTGTTAGGCTGCATCAGAAGAGAGTCCCTGTTTGCCCCCATCACTGAATTCCTTTGCTGAGCAGAAATGGTACATTCTTAGGAAGCTGATGCCAACCCAAGGTAGGACAAGGCTCTCAATGAAGAGAGGCCACACAGCAGTCTGGTAGATCTGAGATGAAGGAATTAGATCAAGTCTGGTGTTACTTGCATGAGTTTGTCCTCTGCAAAGGAAGCAAGTGTCCTTTGAAAAGGTTGCTTCTCTCCTCTGCTTGGTAATCAAAAGACACACACGATCGACCCTGCCCCTTAGGTAAGGCTTCAGCTGTGCCAGAGCTCAGGGGAAGCAAGCACAGAGAGAGTGACTTTGCATTTCTGGAGAAGGCTGTCAGACAGGAGCCTCCAGAGCCGCTGGTTGCTAACAACTGCTCAGAAGTCCCATCAAGAAAGCCACGGTCCGTGGGAGCTAAACTGCCCAGGAGAACTCGATCTGAGCTGCTCACAGCCCCTAGACAGCTTTCATCTTCCTTCGCGGTGGTCACAGGGCAGCTCTCGGAGCCCTGGACTGAGGAAAGCCCTTTGCTGTGTGGAGGATTTCCCAGCACCAGGCTGCCAGACAGATGGCTCTGGTCTGGCAGCCCTGAGGGCACTGGCAGAGAACAATGTCAGGAAACACTTGGTGGTTTGAGAAGGGCTGGCACAGGTAAGCAAGTTACCTGTGTGGTTGGTTTGTTTGGCTTGCTTTGTTTTTTTGTTTGGTTTTGGTGGTGGTAGTGGTAGGTTTTTTTTCCAGTGGAAAAAATTTTTTTGGGAATGCTGCAATCATTTCTATGTCTCATTAAACTTAAAGGAGGCTGAAACTTCCCAGTATAACACACAGCTTAGAAGAGCAGAAGCAGCTGCCAGTTACAGGTAAGGACTGACCTTCTCCCTTTCACCCTTCTCCCACATGACCAGGGCAGCACAGGTTTCCTTCACTGCCTGCAAGCACAGCACTTCTTATACTGACCTCCAGTGTCAGGTCAAGTTATTCCTGACCCAAATATTTTAGCTTTTCACCTAAAAGAAAGCTTTGAGCCAACTTCTCTGGGTTATCCATGGTTACTCCCTGTGAGGGGTCAGCTGCAGTATGGATGGAGTCAGCAGTGACACCTGCAGAAGGAGGGGACATAAAGGAACCTTGGACGTGTTAAATAAACCTCAGGTTGTTGTGGTGAGCACAGAAGTCCAGAAGAGGAACCCTGGCACTGGATCCTGCACAGGAACACAGCTGTCAGCTGAAGGAATGACACTCAGGGGAGATGCAGTGAAATAAGTGGAAAATCATAGACTGGTTTGGGTGGGAAGGGATCTTTAAAGGTCACCTGCTCCAACCCTCTGCAGTCAGCAGGGACATCCCTAACTACAGCAGGTTGCTCAGAGCCCGAGACAACCTGACCTGGAATGGTTCCAGGGATGGGGCAGCTCCCACTGCTCTGTGCAGCCTGGGCCAGGGTCTCATCACCCTTGGCATAATAAAACATTCTTCCTTCTCTCCAGGTTCAGTCTCCCTCTTTTAATTTCCAGCCATCAGCCCTTGTCACAAAAGGCCCTGCTCAGGAGTCTGGCCCCAGTGTTCTTATCAGCCCCTTTAAGTATTGAAAGGCCACAAGAAGGTCTCCCTAAAGCTTTCTCTCCTCTAGACTGAACTACCTCAACACGTCATAGAAAAATGTGTGTGCCCCACAGAGGCTCATTTCTTAGGAGCAAAATGTAACCGAGCTCAGCTGGAGCTGCCCTTGGCCTGCCGTGAGGATCAGATGCAGCTCTGCTGCTGCCATCTGCCCCCAGCGTCTCGCCGGGCTAGGTACGGTGGGTGCCGGCCAGACCCAGAGCTGCCCAGCCCCCCGAAGCAGAGGGCTTGTTCTCTTTGCTTCTGGTTGTTAGGGACATGTGCTGCCTGGCTGCAGGCTGGGGACAAAGGCGTTAAATGAAGCGTGGCCACTCCGCGGGTTGTGTAACCGCTGCAGTCTGCTCTGCTCGCTGCCCCACATAGAACCAGCAAGCCCTGCAGAGAGCAGGAGCTGGTGGCCTGCCTGCCGCCTCCCCGGCGCTGCGGCTCCTGACATCAAACGGCAGGCAGCTCTAACACTCCCCTGCCTTACGTCCTCTCTGGGAAGCTTTCTTCCACCCAAGGTCCCCCATCCGACCTGCAGAATGCAGATTCTCTAAGGCTGTTGGGTGGGCTCTGGTTTTGCTTTTCAAGACCTTTCAGTGCACTCTCCTCTTGCACAGTGCAACTGAGGAGGAAACATTTATCTGTGAGTTGTTCTGCAACCCTGAAATCTTGAAGAGATGGAAAAGTTTTGTCAGGGACCTGGGGAAAGAGACTCTCAGGTAGCTTCTTGTTGAATTTATTTATTTTTAATTGATGTTATAATATCTCACAGATGGATGCAGCTGTGTGGTGCCAAGCAGCTCTAGGAGGGTTTCCTGATGTATGGTCAGCAGTTGGGTATGGTGGTGCTGGAAGAAGAACTGACTCAAGTCTCTGTTCTTCATGTCCTCCTTCCCACCCATCACTCCTCAAAAATCAGCTTTAGCTGACGTTGTGTTTTGTTTTAGAACATGATTTTGTAGGCTTCAAGAACCATCAGGCTTTGCCCAAACAGCTTGCTCTGGGCAGATGGACAAGGTCAGAGAGAGCCACACAGTCAGGAGGGAAGCAAACAGCCAGAGGAAGAGACAGCAGCATGTTGAAGAAGACCAAATGGCTCCATTCTTGCCTTCCTTGAGAAGTTAAACCTCTGCTGTCCTGTGGTGAACCACTCATGCAGAGCTGCCTCTGCTCAGTTTGCTCATGCCCTGCTGTGCCAGCCTGGGGCCAGCAGCTGCCCGGGGCCGGAAGGCACCAACCACTCTTACCCCTCTCCTCAGAGTGGGGACACTGCAGTGAGTGGAAGTTCAAACAGAAATTCTCCTTACAAGAGCAGATACACCAGAAGAATCAGGTAGAAGAAGTGCAAACCTCCCTGAGCCCAAACTGCCCTTCTAGACTGCTCTGCCCCTTCCACCCTCAGCCAGCCTGAGGGGAGGCCCAAACTGCCCTCCCCAGCTGTGGCCTGCCAGGCCTCAGCAGGCTGCATGGCACAGCTCAGTTCCCTGCCAGATGGGAGCCATCCCCCACAAACCATGGGGTAAGGAATGCACTGCTCCAGAGAGCAGCGAAGGGTGGAAGGACAGGGAAGGGAAGGGCTCAGTCAGGCACTGCCTTGTGAGCTGTGATACCAGAGGACAGAGTAGAATAACAACATCGCAGTATCTTGGGAGCAGCAGGTCCCCCTGGGGCTGGTGAGGGGCCTGGAGCACAGCCCTGTGAGGAGAGGCTGAGGGAGCTGGGGGTGTGCAGCCTGCAGAAGAGGAGGCTCAGGGCAGACCTCATCGCTCTCTGCAGCTGCCTGAAGGGAGGTTGTAGCCAGGTGGGATTGGGCTCTGCTGCCAGGCACCTAGAGACAGAACAAGAGGACACAGCCTCAAGCTGTGCCAGGGCAGGTTCAGGTTGGGTGTTAGGAAGCAGTTCTTGGCAGAGAGAGTGATTTGCATTGGAATGGGCTGCCCAGGAAGGTGGTGGAGTGCCCATCCCTGGAGGTGTTTAAAAGGGAGTCACACGAGGCACTCAGTGCCATAGTTAGTTAATTAGAAGGTGTTAGGTGCTAGGTTGGACTCCATGATCTCAAAGGTCTTTTCCAGCTTGGTTAATTCTGTGATTCTGTGGAAGGCATTGCCCTGGCCCAGGTGCAGGACATTGCAATTAGCCTTGTTGAACCTCATGAGGTTCACCTGGCCTCACTTCTGGAGCCTGCCCAAGCCCCTCTGGGTGGATCTCATCTCAGGTGTGTCCATCACAGCACTCAGCATGGTGCCATCTGCAAACCTGCCGAGTGTGTCTTGATCCCACTCTCCTTGTCACTGCTGACGACATTCCTGACAGGAATCGTGAGCAATCTCACGGCAGGTGACAGCTTCCAGGGCACAGAACCACTTTAACAGCTGCCTAAAGTATCAAACCCGCCAGCAGGAGAGGGAGCAGATACAACAAAGAGATAAAGCTGGGACTGGGTGGGCAGCACTGGCTCCTGGCTGAGTGTCCACCCCCTGTGCTGATACTGCTGCAGGAGCTTTGCTCCTTGCAGCACAAACCAGGAGGTTCCAATCACCTGCTGATGAGAGCTCTCCAGGTGCCCCTGATCAGGTCAGTTTGTCTCAGCTGGCTACACAAAGGGGCCAGGGTTAGGGTCAGGGCTCAGCTGCCTTTTGGGCTGCCTGCAGGTGGCTTGTTTGCTCACCCTTGGGCTTCCTCAGGTTCCATCAGGGAGGTTCAGGTTGGACGTTAGAAGAAACTTCTTTGCTGAAAGGGTTTTCAAATGCTAGAACAGGATCCTCCACCCTTAGAAGGGTTTAAAAGCCACAGGGACGTGGCAGCTGAAGGACATGGTTTAGTATGGGGCTTGGCAGTTAGAGAGTGGTTGGACTCAGTGATCTTCAACGGCTTTTCCAAGCAAAACAACCCTGGAGTGTTGTGCTGCTCTCACCGGGCAGGTTTACACTTCCACCCAAGTCCTGGGGGGTTCCCGGCTGTGAGGTGACCTTTCTCCCCAGAAGGGTGACTCACAGAGGACAAAATTAAGCAGGGCTCCTGGAGTCAGCACCCTGTACCGCGGCAGAGGGATTGTTTTCAGATGAAGATGAATCAGCTGTGTCAGACTTGCCTGGCAATTAACTCTTGGCCCTTCCTCCGCGCAGCCTTCCTCGCTGCTGCTCAGACCGGCGGAGCTGCAGCAGGGCGGCAGCCGCAGCTGCGGGCACCACCTGGCAGCTTCGGGGCCCAGCCCTGGCTGCCTCTTGCCCCTTTTGCCCGGAGCAGCTCGGGAGGCAGGAGCGAGGGGGTTAAGGCGGGCGGCTGGGTGCTGCCCGGCTGAGTTTGCAGTTCCCGGTGCCTCCGGAGCGGCTCCGGGAGCAGCGCTGCTGCAGCGCCGGGCAGGGGGCGGCCACTGCAGCAGGGCAGGGATGTCGCTGAGCGCCGCCAGTCTCCTCCCCCTCGGCTGCTCGGCGGGGGGAAGGGTTCGCAGTGCTGCCGGCGGGGACTGACCCGCGGCGGGGGCTGATGCCCGGAGCTGGCCGGGCCCCGGGGCTGCTGCCCGCCCGTGCCG
>VWYK01010873.1:0-10531 GCA_013399775.1 Semnornis frantzii | reverse complement strand
TGCTGCCCGCCCGTGCCGGGGAGGCGGCAGCCGCGCAGCCCCCGAGCGGCGGGCACTGGCCGGCAGCCTGCTCTGAGCTGCCGAGGTGAGGCTCGGGCTTCAAACCCCGCAGAGAGGCAGGGACCTGCCTGGTGCTTCAGCATCTCCGGGCGTCCTCAGCTGCTGGTGGCGAGCGGGCTGGAAGGACGGAGGGGCAGCGTCCCCTGGAGCAGCATCCCAGCAGACAGGCGTCCCTTGGAGCAGCATCCCAAGGGAGCAGCATCCCAGCCGTGCCTGGTGCCTCGCAGCGTTTCCTCAAGAGAAGATGTGCCCAAGCCGACAGACAAGGTAGCTGCAGGCTTTGGACATCTCAGCTCCAGGAGAAGAGAGTCCTGACTTTGCTGTAACTATGGCAGATACCCCAGAAGGGGTCAGTCCTCATTGCTTGATGCCTTTTCATGCCTGAGGCCTCCACACCTGCGTAGGACAGACCACAAACCTCTCAGAAGAGGCCAAGAGAGGCCTCAGTGAAAATACTGACACTCCACTGAAACCATGCCTGCCGTTACCCTCCCCTGAAAAGAGAGGAAGGAGCAGCCTCTGGACTTGGGAGGAGACACCGTCGTTCAGTGGAGGTCTCCTCCAGTCTGCTGAGGATCTGGGGGGGACCAGAAGACTTCTGACAGCTGCTGGGCTCTGCCCCATGACTAACACAAAAGACCCCAAGAGAGCCATGGACTCCCCTGCAGTGACCTCCAGCCCTGCTGCTGGCTCTGTCACCTTCTCGCAAGTTTTCGGACAGCAGTGCCAGATGATGGAAGCAGGTAAGAGGGCAACACACATGGGTACAGCCCCAGCATCCCACCCCCTGGTCTGCAGCATCCTTGATCTCTTTCTTCCCCTGTCCTGTTCCCCAAGGTCTTCCCAAACCCAAGTGCTTTCCATAGGGAAGCTGGAGTGACCCCTGTGGTGTTTGCATTCGCTTCAACTCCTCCCAAAAGTGGTTTTAGGAGACTTTTGTCCAAGCAGTTAATAATCTGGGGCAAGGGTTGGGGTGAGCATGTGGGTTTGGGTTAATGTGGCTGCACCAAGCTGTTCTTGTCCCGATGGTGCAAGTTCCTGTTCATGTTTGGATGAGTACACCACCTGGACAGCGGTTTTCCCAGTTTCAGGATGATGGTGTTCAGTCTGGAAGTTGTTTTGGAAGGTGACTGCTGCAGTATAGAGCACCTCTAGGTGTGCAGACCTCTGCTTTGGTGTTATATGAAGGACAGTGCCTCATGTGTGTTTTGCTCTGCATTGCCATAAGACTTAGAAGCCCTGTCCCTTTTCCTGGCTGTTTTCATGTATTTGTGATGCCTCTACAGAGGGGCCTGGCTGCCTACTGCCTGTGCCTTGTGGATACCAAGGAGGGAGGCTGTAGCATGACTAATGCCATTTTTGCACAGTTTTGTTTTGCTTCTTTTCTTGCTCTGCACACACACTCTGAAGCTCTGCTCTGTTAGATGCCCCAGAGCTCCATACCTGGCTTCCCAAGCCTGATGAATTTCACACCAGTAGCTCTCTTTCTCTATCCCTGCTTGCAGGTAGCTCTGAGAATGGATCTGTTTGTTTGCCTGGGTTTCTGCCATGATACCATAACAACACTTGCTCCCAATTTCCAGGGCTGGTTTGACTTGGACCTGCTGGTATTTATTTATCAGTTTGTGAGGGAGGAGACGCTCAGAGAGATAAGCACCAAGGTGTCCCAGCCTCTCTCTTTCTCTCCTCCTTTCTCTCTTCTCCTCAGCCAGTTCTAGCACTAATGATGTTTGGGCTGTAGTGTTTCTGTTTACACGGTAGGATCCAAAATATTATGTGCTGGGGTTTGCTGCAAGTTAGAGAGTGGTGTTTGTTGTGCCTCTCCTGCTGCTTTCACAGGTTGGGGATGACTCGTTAGCTGCTGAGCACTCAGTTCATCAGGCCTGTGATCGTGCTGCTGCCTCCAAGGAAATGGCAGGCAGTTTTCCTGAGGGTTTGGTGTTCATCTCTGCTGCTGTATGGCTTGGGATCAGCCCAAAGGCTGTGGGTCCCTCATGTCACATGAAAGATGTGTGAGAAAGCCTTGGTCCTGACTGAGATTTGGGTTGTTTTCCAAGTGACTAAGATCATCCAAGTGGGAAAACATAGGTGGTGATTTCCATTTGCTTTTCCTCTCCCTTTTGTGGAGGGAAATGCCAGAGAGGGAGCCTGTGAATCCAGGGCTTTGGAATCTCACCTCAGTAATTCAGCCATGAGGTTTTCTTCCTTCTGGTGGATCCTTTTTGGTAGGGTTTCTAAGTGTATGATGCAGCTCAATATGAGGATGTCTGCCAGAAACATCACTGAGGCTCAAAGCAAAGGAGGAGGCTGTGTGTGGGTGTGAGCTTTCCTTTTTTATGGCAGTAACACACCTGGGAGCAGAACTTCAGCTGATGTGTTTGTGGGTGTCATAGAATGCTCTCAGCTGCAAGGGCTCTCTAGAGGTCATCTAGCCCACCCACCCTGCAGTCAGCAGGGACACCCCCAACTACAGCAGGTTGCTCAGAGCCTGGCCTTGAATGTTTCCAGGGATGGGGCCTCCACCACCTCCCTTGGCAACCTGTTCCAGTGTTCCACCACCCTCAGAGTAAAGAACTTCTTCCCAATGTCCAATCTAAATCTGTCCTGCTTTTAGTTTATGTCTGTTTATATCTTTACATAGACTCAAAGAATGGTTTGGGTTGGAAGGGGCCTCCAAAAGTCATCCAGTCCAAACCCCCTCTGCAGTCAGAAGGGGCATCCTCAACTAGATCAGGTTGCCTAGGGCCCTGTAGAGCCTCACTTTGAATATCTCCAGGGATGGGGCCTCAACTACCCTCCTTGGCAACCCATTCCAGTGTTCCACTACCCTCATGGTGCAGAACTTGTTCCAAGCATCCAATCTAAATCTATTCCAGTGTTCCACTACCCTCATGGTGCAGAACTTATTCCTCACATCCAATCTAAATCTGCTCTTCTACAGTTCCAAACCTTTGCCCTGTCAGATGGAGCTCTCTTGCACATGTGTGTTGCCCTTTCCTGGTGCTGCTCTTCAGTCACTTGCTTATAAACACATGGTGAATGTCTTGGAGGTACCTTTGCTCCTGCAGCTGCACATCATTCTGTTTGATGGAAGACTTGAAAAGTTTTCTGTGCAGCTGATCCTGCATAATTGGCTGATTATTCATGCATAGTTTATGTCCATTTGCATAATCCCCCAAGATGTGAAGTGGTAATCACAATGTTAGCCTGAGGAGTGCCTTGTCACATGGAGCCCTGCTCAAAGCTGCTCTGCCCTTTGCACAAGTACTTGATCTTCCCCTGCCCTCTGAAGCACTGTTTGCTAGTCCATTGCATAAATTGCTCTTTGAAAAGCTCATTTGTTATCCTCCTCCTCTGCCCTGCTGTGCTGTTGCTGCTCATCTTACCAAGTTTACTCTGCCTCAATGCATTTATTTACTGGGATGTGCTACTTGCATTCACCTGGGGTTTTTAATTGCACTGAGCACAGGAGAAGACAAAGCTCCTGTTACCCAAGGCAGTAAATCCTTGCTGCCACAGGCATTACATTCACCTGATGCCTGAAAGATTTGCTGGTGTCATCTGGGGACATGGTCACCTTTCAGGAGAGTGTTACTTCAAAGGAGGAGTAGAGAGCCTAGAATGGCTCAGAGTAAGGCTTTCTTTCCATGGGCAAGCCATGCAGGTTGGGTGGGTTTCCACCTGGTCCAACCTATCTACAAGGCTGGTGGCTTCCAAAAGCAGTAACTGAGAAGAGACTGCCTTCACAACTCAGTCCTGAATCTTCCTCATCTCCTCTGAAAGTCCTGTCCACCAGGCAGTGCTGGAGGATCTTTCTTGCTTCAGGCATGCATTTGAAGCTGGCACAGACTCATGCTATAAATCTTGCTAATGCCAAATGAAAGGCTCCAGGTATTTTTCCAGTTGACAGCTTCTGAAAAAAGGGGGGCAAAAAAAGTCTAAAAGATTTATGATTGGCATTACCAACCACAAAAATGAGTGACAGTAAGAATGTGAAAGGCATTTCCCCTCTGCTTTAATATCAAACACCAAATATGTGGAGCTAGGAGAGCTGAGGGCTTGAAGAATGAGGCTCAGCTGAGGAACTCTTTGCTTTATATGAGCAAACTCCAGCAAGATTCATAGTCACAGAATGGTTTGTGTTGGAGGGCACCTTAAAGATCATCTAGGTCCAACCAGCTGCCCTGGGCAGGGACATCTTCCACTAGCCCAGGTTGCTCAAGGCCTCATCCAACCTGGCCCTGACCATGTCCATGGAGGGAGCATCCACAGCCTCCCTGGGCAGCCTGTTCTGGGGTCTCCCCACATCACCCAGTATGGCTGTAGCACCATGTATGACTCTACCTCAGGGCTCCATTAGCTTAATTGTCATTTCCCATTAATTCTTTGGCTCACAGATGCTGCTGATTTGTTAGGCTCCTTTTTTCTTTTCTTTTTTTTCTTTTTTTAATATGTTGCCAATTTTCCATTGGCTAAGAAACAAGCAACTGGTTCAGACATGGCACTTTGGCATGTGCTTTAGTGGTCACAGTGGTGTTGGGTTGGTAGTTGGACTCTGATCTGGACCTACTGTTGCAGCATGTGCAAAGGAGGTCCCAAAGATGATCAGAGGGCTGGAGCATCCCCCCTATGGGGACAGGATGGGAGAGTTGGGGCTGTTCAGCCTGGAGAAGAGAAGGCTCCAGGGAGTCCTTAGAGCAGCCTGCCAGTGCCTGAGAAAGGACTTTTACATGGGCTTGTGGTGGTAGGATGAGGGCTTTAAACTCTTTCCTGCCAGGTAGGTGATGTGAAGGATGACTTAATGGGCTCACATCAAAGCTGTGATCTTTTCCTGCCTTGCCTTTCCTTAAGAATGCTTCGGCAAGCTCAGACTCCAGCTGTGAGCAAACCTTTTGTGACAGCCCTTCCTTCCTCTTCTGGACAAGTAGAGGAAAGAGGCAGCATGAAATGTGCTTGGCTTGCTTGGTTGAGAGCAGAGGGAATGGGGGCTGGAAGCTTGCCCCTTGGTACCTGGTGCCTCGGGTGTCCGAGGTGCATTAGGCAGCAATGCATTTTGATGATAAGGAGGTGTTTCTTTGGCTCTCCAAGAGGTATGGCAGCACTCTCGTTTAATTAGCCTGCCTCAGGGTAGGTGTCAGGGTCAGGAAACTACAGCAGCTCTCTTTGCTGTCTTTGTCAGTGATCTGGGTGAGGGGCTCCCTCGGTGAGTTTCCAGGTGACATTAACCTGAGTGGGAGTGTTGGTCTGCTCAGTGAGGAGGGGAGTTCTGCAGAGGGACCTGGCCAGGCTGAATGAATGGGCCAAGGTCAGATGAGGTTCACAGAATTGTCAGGGCTGGAGGGCACCCCAAGGCTCATCCAGCTCCAACCCATGGGCAGGGACACCTCACACTAGGTCAGATTGCTCAGAGCCACATCCAGTCTGGCCTTAAAAACATCCAGGGATGAGGCTTCCACCACCTTCCTGGGCAACCCCTTCCAGTATCTCACCACCCTCATGCTGAACAACTTCTTCCTACCATTTAATCTGAATCTGCCCTCCTCTAGCTTGGATAAATTCCCCTCAGTCCTACCACTGCCCAACACCCTAAAAAGTCCCTCTCCAGCTTTCTTGCAGCCCACTTCAGATACTGGAAGGCCACAATAAGATGTCCTTAGAGCCTTCTCTTATCCAGACTGAACAACCCCAACTCTTTCAGCCTGTCCTCACAGGAGAGCAGCTCCAGCCCTCTGATCATCCTCACGGCCCTTCTCTGGACATGTTTCAGCACCTCCAGATCTTTCTTCTAACAGGGGTCCCAGAACTGGACACAGTACTCTAGGTGGGGTCTCATCAGGGTTTCAACAGGGCCAAGTGCCAGGTCCTACCCTTGGGTCATGACAGCTTCATGAACTGGCTGGGGGCAGAGTGGCTGGAAACTGTTCAGCAGCAAAGGGCCTGAGGGTGATGCTTAACAGCAGATGAAGATGAGCCAGGATGTGCCCAGGTGGCCAACAAGGTCAACACCATCCTGGCTTGGATCAGGAATGGTGTGGCCAGCAGGAGCAGGGAAATGATTGTCCCCCTGTATTTGGCACAGGTGAGGCCACACCTTGAGTCTTGGGTTCAGTTTTGGGGCCCTCACTGCTTTAAATCTGCCTGACCATGAGGGTTTCTGCTGCCTTGGACTGGAGCTATCACACAGGTTTGTGTCCTGGAATCGGAGGCAGCTTGAAAGCAGCTGGTGTTGAAAATCTCTGTGCTCATTGTTACAGTGCTTGAGGAGGTGTGGATGAATCCCTGCCAACTTCTCATGCATGGTATTGTCCTTCTGACCCAACCAAACCTTTGCTGTTCTGAGATGACAAGAGATGTATCAGAAACAAACTCTGGAGTTTTGTCTTTTAGAGGGAAATGAGATAATCTGATTCTCTCTGGGACTAACTCCAGCAGCAGGAGGAAAAGTCATTCACCTCTTCCCAGAAGAGCAATAAGGAGAAATCCTCCTTGACAGATGATGTGCTCCTGCCTGAGCTGAATGGATCAAAGGGCCACAGAAATGAGATGGGAAGATCACTTCTTATTGTTCTTTTCCATCCAGTGGAATGAGCAGTTACTAGGGATGAAAAAAAGGTGACATTTATCTCTGCCTTGACTTTGTCAGGTAGTGCTGTGCTCCCCAGGAGGAAAAAAGCAACCAGGCTCTTGTGGATGAGGTTCTCTTGGGTTTTATTGCCTTGCAATGGTCCCTTTTTGATCACACAAATACTGTGCTGGTGCTGCTCACTCAAGAAGCTGACCCAAGGGTGCTGCACAGGGCTCCAAAGGGCAGCAGGGCAAGAGACAGTGACTGGCTCACACTCTGGCAATATTGATGTGGAGTGCATGAGGAAGCAATGGGGACCATGTGTCAGTGAGCAAAATGAGGTATGGCAGGCTGCAGGGGTGGCTCTCTGAGAGTGCTTTTGCTGGTTTGGTTCTTTCCAGCTTGAGAAGCTCATGGGAATTGTGATGTGTGGCTGGGATGGAGGCTCAGGGCTCTCCCACAGCAGGTCTTAGCTGTTTCTCGTGGCCAGGTAGTGGATCATGTTCTGAGTGTGATGGAGAGAACCTGCCTGGGACAGGGGAGAAAAGCAGGAACCTAGGGTGTCTGGCTGTTAATGAAGTGGGAAATGCTGGACTTAACTTGCAGCTGCCCCCACACTTCAGTGCTGGATCTGCTGCTCTACTGCCCACAGCAGCACTCTGCTCTCCTGGCATCTGGTCAAACAGGCAGCAGGAACTGGGAGTCGAACACAGTGCCCAGTTCTGGGGGTCTGCTTTGCACCCTCCCCATGGGCAGGTGACCTCTCTGTCACTTCTGCTCCATGGAGAATTCCTTTGCTGGGCAGACATGGTTGAGTGCCCCAGAGCAGCACAGAACAGCGTGGGAGGGAGGAGGGAGCAGTGGCTGAGGGCACAGCACAAGTGTGGGACTGTGTGTGGGTACCTATGTCTGCACAGGAAGCACAGCAGGAGGGCTCTGCTCCTCAGGCTGGGAGGAAAAGCTTTTCCATAGTGTGAGGGCAAGGGACAGCAGGGCAGGGGGAGAGGAAAAAAGTATTGAAAATATTTATTTTTGCCTCAATGAAGTCTAAATTGTTCCCTGTCATCTTGATAGAGAGACTCAATTACTACAGCATCTGTGTAGTAACCACTTGCCAGCTGATTTACTCCTGATTAAATTATGGGCAGTGTTCATCTGTGCTCCTGACAGACAGATTTGGTTTTGTCAATTAGTGGCAACAAATAAACCAAGTGTGAGGATATAATAATGCCTTCAGATGGGAAAGAAACAACCTTTTTTTTTTTTTTTTTTTAATAAACAGCACCAAAATAAGGGACTGAAAACCTGTGTGTGATTAGATTTGCAGCTACAAACACCAATTACTTTCCCCTTTCTTTGGAGGCAGTCTAATGGCCATGGGTGGTTAAAGAGGCAGAGGGGTGAAAGGCATTAGCAAGGTATTTGCTCTTGCTGTGGCTTTATCCTGTGTCATGCAAGGTGGACATCTTTGTCTTGCTAGCTGAGAACTAAGTGGGTATTTTTAAGGTGCCTAAGTTATGATATGGCTTAATGGAAGTATTTTATTAGAGTACATTCAGGCAATCAGCATCTTGGCTGGGAAATCAGCTGAGGTGTTGCCTCTGTGCTTTATCATCCTGGCTAATGTGAGGGCTGCAGTGATGGAATGAAAAACATCTGAGCCTTTCCAAAACAAAATACTGCTGCAGAGCCAAAAGGAAGCAAATGTCACCCTGGCTTTGAAGGGAATAAAACACACCAGGTTGTAGAGATGGGGAAAGGATGTTTGGATGCCATTAGTTTTGGGAACTAAAGTGTTGTGTCACCAAACCTCTGTGTAAGGAGAACACAGGTTGGGGTGCAGAAAGTGATGGCTTCTCTGTCTGGGGGCACATGAGCCAGTGTGTGCCCATGTGGCTAGGAAGGCCACCAGCACCCTGGCTGGATCAGCCAGAGTGTGCCCAGGAGGACCAGGGAACAACTGCCCCTCTACACAGCACACCTTGAGTACTGGGTTCAGGTTGGGGCCTCTCACTCCAAGGAGGACATCAAGGGGGTGGAGCAGGTCCAAAGAGCGGGCAGCAAAGCTGGGAAAGGGTCTGGAGAGCAGGGCTGGGGAGGAGCAGCTGAGAGCCCTTTGTTACTCCTCTGGCCCTGCTTCAGCACCTCAGTGTCCTTGGGCTGAGGGGCCCTCAGCTGAACCCAGTGCTGAAGGTGCAGCCTCAGCAGTGGTGCTGGTGGCCACACTGTTCCTGGTCCAAGCCAGGATGCTGGTGGCCTCCTTGGCTGGCTCAGCTTTGGCTGGCTGAAAGGACTCTCAGCTTTGTGGGGCAAAGGCATTTCAGTTCCCTTAAAGGACCTGGAAACACTGGAAGTGCTCTGGCTGTGGCAGCAGAGCTTTGGGGAGGTGAATTTGCTCCCTTAGCTCTTTGTGTGCTTCTCCCCCAGCTGCTGCAGGCAGAGCTCAGAGCACCTATGCTGGCTCAGCTATTCACATGCAGAGTTGCACTCCACCTGAATTGCAGTCTGCCTGCAGAGTCACCTCCTAATTTGGAGGTATCAAAGTCTTTCCAGGCATTTCCTGGGGACCTTCCTTCCAGGCACTGCTAGGAAGGTTCTCAGCTTCACTGGCTACTGTGTTAGCAGGTTGCCAACAAAGTTGTCTGATTTTCCCTGCTGTGTTCAAGATCCCCACCACAGTGTGCTTGAAGGGCTCTGTTTAGTCTGGAAGGATCCCACTGATGTGTCAAACAACAGGTTAGACCAAAAATTTTTGTGATTGCAAAGGAATTGGACTTCCTTCCTCCTCTTTCTTTCACTTGCTGGTAGGCAACGATGGCAAAGGACTCCTCAAAGAACAGGAGCTGTCCTTGACTTGATGGTGCAGAGCTGGCAGGAGGGCTGACAGCCCCTCAGGCTGTGCTGCCATGCAGTGAGCTCTGCCCAGGCTGGGGAGCTGGGCAGAGGTGAACCTCCTGAAGTTCAACAAGGGCAAGTGCAGGGTCCTGCCCCTAGGGAGGAATAACCTCCTGCACCTGCCCAGGTGAGGAGTGACCTGATGGGAAGCAGCTCTGTGGAGAAGGACCTGGGAGTGCTGGGGGGCAAAAAGTTGCCCATGAGCCAGAAATGTGCTCTCGAGGCCAAGAAGGCCAATGGTGTCCTGAGGTGCATGGAGTGTGGGCAGCAGTCAAGGGAGGTTCTCCTCCCCCTCTGCTCTGCCCCAGTGAGGCCACACCTGGAGTCCTTAGTCCAGTTCTGGCCTCCCCAGTTCTAGAGAGAGGGAACTACTGGAGAGAGTCCCATAGATGCTGTGAAGATGCTGAGGAGCCTGGAGCACTTCTGTGAGGAGCAAAGGCTGAGCCCTGGGGCTGTTGGGCCTGTAGAAGAGCAGCCCCAGAGGGGATCTGCTCAGTGTTCAGCAAGAACTAGAGGGTCTGGGGCAAGAGAATGGGGCTGGGCTGTGCCCAGTGACAGCACAAGGAGATTGCTCCTTGGGCACAAACTGGACCCAGCAGATTCCATCTAAAGATGAGGAGAACCTTGTTTGGTGTGAGGGTGCTGGAGGCCTGGAGCAGGCTGCCCAGAGAGGTTGTGGAGTCTCCTTGTCTGGAGGGATTCATTCCAACCCCCCTTGGCCATTGTGCTCCTGGGCAAGCTGCTGTAGAGGGTTGGGGTGGGTGATCTCCAGAGGTCCCTTCCACCCCCTACCATGCTGGGATTCTATGCCTCAAAAAAGTCTCCCCCAGCAGCCCAGCCCCTCTCAGACACCCCTCATGGCTGTGCCCATACCCATTACTGGAGTCATTTGGGTGCTCTGGCAAAGCTGCTGGGTTTAGATCCTCCTCCTCTGTGCAGTGCTGCTGACACCCGGCGGTGGCTGTGCTGCTGGCTCCTGCACTGCTGCGGGAAAGAGCTCCTGCAGCAGCC
>VWYK01010871.1:0-10446 GCA_013399775.1 Semnornis frantzii | reverse complement strand
ACTGGATGTTAGGAGGAAGTTGTTTGCAGTGAGGGTGGTGAGACACTGGCACAGGTTGCCCAGGGAGGTTGTGGCTGCTCCCTCCCTGGAGGTGTTGAAGGCCAGGTTGGAGGAGGCCTTGAGTGAGCTGTGCTAGTGGGAGGTGTCCCTGCCTATGGCAGGGGGTTTGGAACATCACCTTGAGGTCCCTTCCAACCTCACCATTCTATGATTCTATGACCTTTAGAGGTCACTTCCCACTTAAACCATTCTGTGATTCTACATCCCAGTGCTGGGCCAAGAGACCGAGAGCAGAACCACTCCTAGCACCCTCATGGAGCTGGTTGCCACATCTTTCTCTGGCCACATAACCTTGCCTAGTGCTGGGGCTCAGGGTTCTTGTCTGGAGCCAGCCAGGCAGCCCCCTGTCCCCATCCATGTCTATGCCTGCTTGGGCCTGCATCAATTAATCACTTAGTAAATATCTTCTGTTTTATTACCTAAGCAATAAGCACTTGGTCGGAAATTGCATAACTTATAATCCAATTAACCAATAATTACATTGTAATGGCTTGGTAACTACAGCATTAATTAACTTTTATTGCCCTGTAAATTAAGCAGAGTATTGATATGGAGTTGAGGGCAGACAGCTGGCTCCAGTGGTGGCAGGAGAAGGATGAGGAGCCCCAAAAGCTGTCAAGGGGAGCATCGAGGCTCATGGTTGGCTTCAGCAAGAGAGTGTTGTCCAAGCTGTGAGTACATCCACACGGATCCTCTTCTTAGGAGCTCTCCTTCCCCAGGCAAGCGAAGGGCCCTGGTGGCTAAGACTGCCTGGGACACTGATGTGGAGCCAGTGGCAGCAGTGGTGGTTTGTGGAGGAGTGAGAAGCTGTGTGTGAGGAGAGCTGCTGTGTGCTGAGGTGTTGATGCTCGTCCCTGCCAAGCACCACCCATGGCTTGCAGGTGCTAGATAGCTGGGAGCTCTGGCCAAGCTCCTCTGAGCTGCTTTGATACCTATCCTCACCCATTCTGGCAGGATCTGTGGCTTGCTCTTGGGACACTGCCTTCCTGGAGGGGCTTTCTTAGCTCATGATGGCACTTCAGAGAGCCTGGTGGTGAGGGCAAGGCAAGGTGATCCTGCCTGCTTGCTTGCCACCAGCAAGTGGTGCTGGGATAGTGCTGCCTCCCCAGTCAGCAGGGAGAGAGCAGCCCTGGGAGACCCTGGACCTGCAGCTGCTGGATGTTTGCCTTCTGGTTGCAAAACTCTCCTGTTGGCAAGCCTAGAAGAGAAGTGGCTTCATCCCCACCACCCAGACAGCTTTTAAGCTGTCACCAGGCTTGGTAGGGCTGGGTTACTTTGGCATGATCTCCTCCCCACTGCTCTCTGGGCAGGGAGACTGTTCTGGGGACGAGGAGGGTGGGGAGATGTTTTGAGCTGCTTCAGCAGGATCTCCTCCCCACTGCTCTCTGGGCAGGGAGACTATTCTGGGGACGAGGAGGCTGGGGAGATGTTTTGAGCTGCTTCAGCAGGGTCTACTCTCCATGACTGTCTGGGTAGGGAGACTATTTTGGGGACAAGAAGGGCAGGGAGGTGTTTTGCTTGAGGCTCCTGCATTGTGCACACAGCTCCCTGTCTCCCTTTTTCAGCTGGGATGTGTTCACACACACTTCCAGCTGCTTTGGGCTCCTCTAGGCACAGACTAGAGCTGCAGGACAAGGGACTAGTACCAGAGCTGGCAAGACCACAAGTGCCCCTCTGTTTCTCACCCCCATCCATCCCAATGCTAACACCCCCCTTTAGCTCTGCATTAGATGGAGACCATGACTCCCAGGCAAGCTGCTGCTCGCCCAGCATGAAAGGGCTGTGAGGGGCAGGATTTTGCAGCAGCTGCCTTGCAGCAGCCTCTCAGGAGGAAAGGGCAATCAGAAACCCTATCTAGGCCATCTACCACAGACTTTCAGGTAGAGCAAGGAGGCAGATCCTGCCTCCTCCATTCCTCAGTGCCCTTTGTGGCTGGGGGTTTGGTGACTGCACATGAGTAAGGGTGTCAGCTCATGTTGGCACTCATTTCTCTGCTGGCTGGGATGAGTGGCTTTTCCTGAGGCAGTTCAAGCAGGGAGTCCTGGTGGGATGGGTAGCACTGGTGCCAAATCAAGATGCCAAACTCTGACCAGACAGCTGGAAGGACAGGGTGGGTGTGATTCCATCCTGTGCTGCTGCAACTTGACCCCTGGGGAGGCAGCGAGTGTCAGGAGAAACATTTGTAGGCTAAAGCTCCAGGTCTGGCAAACAGAATCTCCAGGTCTCGCTGGGTTTGCCTCTCCTGCTCCTGCATACACAGTGAGCAGGTCTGAGGAGGGGTTGGTGTTTATTGGCAGGGCTTTGGAAACAATTTCTTGACACCAGAGGCGTGCTCAGAAACTGGAAACCGGCACAGCCGCTCGGCTTCTCGCGTAACCGGTAGAGTGATGCAGATAGGGAAATGGAACAAAAAATAATTATCCTTTTGATCTGGCATAATCTCTACATCTCCTCCCCACCTTCTGAACCTTGGTGAACTCCCTCTCTCTTCCCTCCTGGGTTTCTGCCTCTCCATCATCCTCCTGCTTCGCCACGTGTCTGCTCCGATCTCTGCAGTCGCTCAGGACACGCAAGGAGCCATGATTTGGCCTGTGCCTTGCCCTGCTTTTGGTGGGTTGTTTGGTTGGGTTTTTTTGGTGCTGCTGAGTTTCCTTTGTACAGAAAGGATCTTCCCTTCACAAAAATCTCCCTTCACATGTCCAAAAGACCCGTCTTGGTTTTGGGAAAGTGGGGCAGAGCCTATGGCTGCCGCTGGTGGGCTGGCGGCGTTTAAAACAATTATGGAGACCTGCCACCTTGTGGGAGCTGGGAGATGCAGCAGGACCCCCTCTCCTCTCCCCACCGAGCCCCTCACTCTCTGTGCAGGCAGGGCTTAGGGGCATTTCCACGCTGAGGTTTGGGAAGTGCACTTGCATGGAGGCAAAGAATGAGGCCGAGGACAGAAGTGGGCTTCGCGTTGCTTTAACCTAGCCTGGGTCCCTCCAGTCACCCTGTAGTTTTGGCAGCCAAAAAGAAGTGCAACTTTAGACACCACATGGTTAGTTAAAAGACACTGTCCTTTTAAAAAAGAAGGGGAGGGGGCTGGGGTGGGGAGAGAAAAAAGAGGAGAGAGGTGGTTGGGAGTGAACTGCTGGGATGGGTGATGGGAGTGCCATCCATCACATCTGCATTTGCCCCATGGGAATTTCCACTCTCCCTCTTCTGGCTGCGTTCAAGAGCTGTGACTGCCTTGGCATGCATTTCCCCAGTGCCCCATCTCCTCTTCCTGGGTCAATAGTCCATCTTTTCCTGCTTTGCCAAGGCCCTGTCGCTGCTCTGCTGAGCTGTCAGGAGGAAGGTGAAGAGCATCTGCAAGAGAAAAACCTCAGTGCTTGTGGCAGCTTGGTTTTTCCCTTGCAAGAGCTACTGGTCCTGCAGGAGAGGTGGAAATCTCTCCCCAGTGAAGGGGAGTGAAAAAACAGAAGGGGGCTCCCCTTCTTTTGCCCCTGCCTTCTGGTTTATTTTTCATGGAGGAAGTTCATTTGCCTCCCACCTGGATGTCTGTCCTTCTGTTCCCAACCAGCCCCTGCTCTCAGGACATCCCACCTGTCTGCAGAGATGAGTTATGGTGTTGTGACAGGGACCTCTGACTTCAGGTGGGACCTGGCAGAAAGAGCCAAGATGCTCCCCAGGGAGAACAAGGCAGTGTCTGAGTGGTTCCTGTAACTGAGGGGTGGAAAAAAAAGGGGGGTAGGGGAAGAAAAAAGAGATGCAGGAGAAGAATAGAATGAATTAACTGCTGCTATAAATAGCTCTGAGGTGTTAAATGAAATGCTTTTCATGGCTGGTTGTGAAACATCCACAGGGTTTATTTAATGCTGAGGTTTTGCCAGCCAGCCAGCAATGGTAGCAGACATAACCTGGGCTTGTGCCCTGGGCTGATTCCCAGCAGGATGAGCAGCTGCTGGAGGGAGGGGATTCTGCCCTCCTGCTCCTGCTCAGACCCCTCCTGCAGAGCTGGGGCCAGCTCTGGAGTCCTCAGCACAGGAGAGGCATGGAGCTGTTGGAGTGGGGCCAGAGGAGGCTACAGCAATGATGTGGATGTGAGGGCTGGAAGCCCTCTGCTGTGGGGCCAGGCCAAGAGAGTTGGGGTTGTTCAGTCTGGAGAAGAGAAGGCTCCAGGGAGACCTCCCTGTGGCCTTTCAGGACTCAAAAGTGCCCAGAAGAAAGCTGGGGGCAAACTTTTCAGCATGTCCTGTTGTGACAGGACAAAGGGTGATGGTTTGAGACTAAAAGAGGGAGATTTAGATGGGGTAGATGGAAGAGGTTTTTTCCACTGAGGGGGCTGAAACACTGGCCCAGGCTGCCCAGAGAAGTGGGAGATGCCCCATCCCTGGAACCATTCCAGATCAGGTTGTTTGGAGCTCTGAGTAACCTGCTCTAGTTGCAGATGTCCCTGCTGGCTGCAAAGGGCTTGGACTGGATGACCTTTAAAGGTCCATCCTCAGCCATCTGAGATTCTGTGATAACCCGTGTGTCCTTGTTTTGGTCCCTAGAGGCCAAAGGCTTTGCTGAGGATAGCTCCCTGCCATCTGGCAGGTGTTAGGGGAAGGTGCCCATCCTGCAGGACCATGCATACAGATCTGCATCCCTGCCCAGCTTCCAGGGCAGGCAAGCAGGAAGGTGGCAGCCTAGGGGTGCCCCCTGAAGCAACATGCCTGTGGAGCCAGCAGCAGGTAGGCAGCCTGAGAGCTCCTGGCACTGCCCAGCTCCTAATCAGAGCAGACAGGGCTTAGGAGAGGAAGAAGGGTGAGGGAAGACGTGGGGAAAGCAAAGTGATGGTTCTTCCTGCCATGAGTCCTTGAGTACCCTGAACAAGCCTGGATAATCCAGGCACAGTAGTGGGGGGTCTCTTGCCAGAGGGGACAAAATGAAGCCCCCTCCTGAAGGGCAGGAGGGGACAGGAAAGCAAACCTCCTTTAGGTTAACTTGCTTTCCTTAAAGGAAATTCATTATTGCCCAAATTGCTGTGAGGTGGCAGAAGGAAAAGACTCCCCACCTGACATGGGGCCAGGCAGGACCTAGTCATAGGTGCTGTGTGCACCCTGGTCTTGAGTATGGGTGGGCAGGGTGGGCAAGAGGTCCCCTGTGAGCATCATCCTTCCAGAAGTAAGGAAGTAGTGTGGTCATGACTGATTTTTCAGGCTTCCTAAGCTGGTGATTCAGAAGCTGAGCCTCATCCCATTGAAAACCTGAGCCTCCTAAAGCTGCTGGTTCAATGGGAATTCATTGAGCATTAAATCCAACAAAGCTTCTGGTGGCTTTTGAGCAGGATTTGGTCATTGACACCACCTGGCTGCCCTGGGGCTGAGCTGATGCTCCCAGTAAACCCAAATGTTACCTCTGCTATGAGGACAGGCTGAGGGAGCTGGGGTTGCTCAGCCTGGAGAAGGCTCTTTGGAGACCCAAGTGCAGCCTTCTAATACCTGAAGGGCCCTACAGGGATGCTGGAAAGGGACTCCTTACAAAGGCCTGCAGTGATAGGATGAGGAGCAGTGGTTTGAAGGTGGAGAGGAGCAGATTTAGACTGGAGGTTATGAACAAGTTCTGCACCGTGAAGGTGTTGCAACACTGGAACACGTTGCCCAGGAAGGTGGTTGAAGCCTCAACCCTGGAGATAATTCAAGCTGAGTCTCAATAGAGCTCTAACCAACCTGATCTAGTGGAGAATGTCCCTGCTGACTGCAGAAGGGGTTGGGCTGGATGACCTTTGGAGGTCCCTTCCAACCCCAACCCTGCTACAACATCCCTTGTGCTTGGCAAAACATTTTGGGATGCCCTCAGCTGCTGGAGGAAACCAAAACCCTTTTGCTGGGCTGTCACAAGTGCTTCAACTTTTAAAAGGGGAAGGAGGAGGCAGGAAGGGTAATCAATCACCAAAGATACTTTGCTCCTTCGTTTTAACAACTGGAGTTTAGCTTCAATTATTCATGCCCAGGCTTCGGAATGCCCTAGGAAATGCACTGCAGCACTCGTGACAGCAAGGGGTAACCTGAAACCACACTCCAGCCCCATTAAAACTGCAGCTGAAATGGCAACCACACTCCAGCCCTGTTTAAATTGCAGCTGAAATGGGAACCACACTCCAGGCCTGTTAAACTGGAGCTGAAATGGGAAGAGCATGACTTGCCCAGCCTCCCCAGCACATTAATAACGAGCCCTGATTAGTGCCGAACAGATTAGCAAGGTTCCTTTCCAGGAGCTTTGTCTCCTCAGTAGAAAGTTAATTAACAGCCTGATGATTTCCCAGTTAGAGGATGACACTCCAGCATCACATGGCACCTTAATCTTACATTATGAGTCTTGTTTGTTTGCTTTAATTGTAGCTACTGTGACAGAATCGTGGAATGGGAGGGCTTGGAAGGGACCTCTCGAGATGATGGAGTCCAACCCCTCTGCCAAGGCAGGTTCACCTAGAGAGAAGGTCACACAGCAACACATCCAGGTGAGTTTTCTGTGTCTCCAGCTGAGGAGTCCACCACCTTTCTGAGCAGCCTGTTCCAGTGCTCCATCACCCTCAAATTAAAGCAGCTCCTCTTCGTAGGATCATAGAATGGTGAGGTTGGAAGGGACCTCGAGGATCATCCAGTTCCAACCCCCTACCATAGGCAGGGACACCTCCCACTAGCACAGGTCACTCAAGGCCTCCTCCAACCTGGCCTTCAACACATCCAGGGAGGGAGCAGCCACAACCTCCCTGGGCAACCTGTGCCAGTGTCTCACCACCCTCACTGCAAACAACTTCCTCCTAACATCCACTTTCAATCTCTCCTCTGCCACTTCAAACCCATTGCCCCTTGTCCTGGCATTCCCAGACCTTGTCAATAGTTCCTCCCCAGCCTTCCTGTAGCCCCCTTCAGATCCTGGAAGGCTACTCTAAGGTGTCCTGGAAGCCTTCTCTTCTGCAGGCTGCAGAGCCCCAACTCTCTCATCTTGTCCTCAGAGCAGAGCTGCTGCAGCCCTCTCAGCATCTTTGTGGCCTTCTGTGGGCCTGCTCCAACACTCCAATGTCTGTCCTGTGCTGGGGGCTCCAGGGAACTTCTTATGTGTGAATCTGTGCCTGGTACCCTTTGTCCTGTCACTTGGCAGCCCTGACAAAAGCCTGGCCCCATCCTCCTGACACCCCCACCCTTTAAGTATTTATAAACACTGATAAGCTGTCTCTTAGTCTTTTCTCCAAACTGAAAAGACCCAATTCTCTCATCAGAGAGATGCTTCTGCCCCTCATCATCTTTGTAGCCCTTTGCTGTACCCTTTCCAGTAGTTCCCTGTCCTTCCTGAACTGGGCACAGATTTAGCATCAGATAGCTGCTGGCTGGGAGCTGTTTTCATAGCAGATAGGCTCAGTTTGGTTAATACTCTACATTTATTTCAAGGCAAAGCTGTATGGTGTAGACTGTTTGGACTCTCTCCCAGCATGAAATTATGACCAAAAAAAAAAAAAAAAAGCCCTCAAAAGGGTTTGCAAAATATTTAGGATATAGGTAAGCAGGTGTGATAGGGACAGCAAATAGAGATCAGCATGTGAGACAGAGGAGGCTCTGAAGCATATCTTAAGAGGAGGCTAAACCTTGATCAAATAAAACCATCACCCTGTGCCCAGTCCCAGGCACCCAAATGGACCCAGTTATGGAGTTTCCATCCCTAAGGTGCAACCACCTGATACAAGATGTAGCACCTTAGACACTGCTGGTCTCAGGGTGTACTGGTTTGAGCTAATTGGAATATTTTTAATAGAGAAAAATTGTACTGTAGGCTGTGAAGGAAAACAGTGGTGATGTCTGCTTCACTCATAGGCTTGCTGTGATGTTTAGGCGTAAGAAAACCAAACCAAAGAAGATAAGAGTCTCTCCAGCTGGCAGTCTGGGTCACGAGGGGCTTGCTTGCTTGCTGCTTGGGTCTTGGGCTAGCAGCTCTGGCTTCTCCTCTCTGTTGAATAACTTCACTAACCACTTTTCTTCTAATCCCCTCCTTCGGCTGATTCTCCAAAACCTTGGGGTAAGGTGTGGGGGTGGGGAGAAGGTGGAAGGGTGGTTGGGAGCCCCTCCTGGGGTCTCTGATTTCTGGGAGGGGAGTTGTGTGTCTGTATTACCTTAAACTTGTATATTTCTGTAACTACTCCTGTCTATAGTGTATATATTTGCTTGTACATTGTGCTGAGCTGTAAATAGAGCTTCATCTCTTAACTTCCAGCCGGCTGAGAGTCTAGCCTGGGTCATTTTAAAGCTTGGGGGGGCAGGGAACTCCCAAACCATCACACAGGGGCAAGGGGATATCCAGTCCTGTGGTACTATGCTAGGTGAAAATCACAAATTAAAGTGAAAATCTAGTTTCTCTGGAGCTTAGGCACCCTGGAACTTGTGTCTGTGTCCCACCACGCTGCTCACTGAGGATCCCACACGTGCTTGAAGAAAATGCATGTCCAAAACACCTTCACCTAAGGCTGCTGTGTCTCAAATCCCCATTTTGTGGTTGGTTTTTCCCACATTTGTTTGTTTTCCCATAATTATCATGCCCTGGCAAGAGCTGCTTGTCCCATCCACACAAAAGCTGGCTACCCCCACTCCTCCCTGAGGCGAGGAGCTGGACCGGCAGGTTTCAGGCACAGGCGTTAGCCAACCTGCCCGAGATGCCCACCCGTGGAGTCCAGGGCACCACCTAAATTCCTCTTCAAGTTGTGTCTGGAAAAGAGAGGAGCCAGAGTCCTGCTCCTCACTTGCCATCCTGAGCTTCAACCCATCCTTGGCATCCCAACCACCCTCCACAGCAAAAACCACAAGGAAAAGAGTCTTTCACCCACAGCCGCTGCCCGGATCAAGGCTGAGACTGGAGCCCTTGGCCTTTGATCTTGTGTGCAGTGATAATAACTCATCTGGCTGACAGCAGCCTCCCCCTCCCTTCTCCTGCCCCCACCCCACTTAATTAAAGGGAACAAAGAAAAAGTTGCTAATTAAAAGGAACAAGGGAAGGAGGGGGAGAGCATGTGGGAGGCAGGGATGTGGCAGCAGAGCAGCGCAGGGCGCTAGCGGGGCTGGGGACAGCAGGAGATGCACATGGGGTTGGGAAGGGCCTGAAAAGCAAATCTTTGCTGCTGGTTTCTAAAGAGCAGGTCTGACGAGGAGTGGCTGAGGAAACTGGAGTTGTTTAGCCTGGAGAAAAGGACACTGAGGGCAGAGCTCACTTCTCTGTACAACTCCCCAACGGGAGGTTGGAGACAGGTCGGGATTGGTCTTTTTTTCTCTACTCTCAAATGGTAGAATGAGAGAAAATGGCCTCAGGTTGCACCAGGGGAGGTTTACATTAGGTATTAGGGGAAAATTCATTGTTGCAGGATTGGGCAGGCACTGGAACAGGCTGCCCAGGGAAGTGGTGGGGTCACTCTCCCTGGAGGTGTTGAAGAAAGGTGTGGACTTTGGGGCATGGTTTAATGGCTGTGGAGGTCTTAGGTTGAATGGTGAGACTCAGGGATAGATTGAGAGGAAGCAGCCTCAAGTTGCACCAGGGGAGGTTTACATTGGGTATTAGGGGAAAATTCATTGCTGCAGGATTGGGCAGGCACTGGAACAGGCTGCCCAGGGAAGTGGTGGGGTCACTCTCCCTGGAGGTGTTGAAGAAAGGTGTGGACTTTGGGGCATGGTTTAATGGCTGTGGAGGTCTTGGGTTGAAGGGTGAGACTCGGGGATCTTAGAGGTCTTTTCCAACCCAAACAATTCTGTGATTCTATGTAGTGGGTACAGGCTGAGCTGTACTGCTGGGCTGGGTAAGGGGTGATGCTAAAGCCCCCCCCAACCCCTCCCACAAGCCAAAGCCAGGGCTGAGAGCTGGCCAAAGCAGCTCTGTGCAGCACCATCCTCCCTCGTCTCTGGGCTCACCTTGCTGCTGGCATCTAATTACAGAGGCACTCTCCAGCTGCTCTTTTCAGGGTGCTGGGAAGGGCAGCCTGTCTTTTTGGCTGGGTTCCCACTGGCCCTCCCTCCTCATTTTGAGGCTTGTGGCAGTCCTGGTGTGCCATGAAGAGGGGGTGGGGGATGGTTGTGAGAGAGAGTCTGAAGTACAGTTTTGGAGTGAATTTACAGGGACGAGACTCGTAGTGCTGATCTGTGAAACACTTTGAGCTGGAAAGTTCTTCTGCTGATTTTCAGAGAGAAAAAAACCCACAGCCTTCAGGTCCAAATGTGGCCCCTGCCTGTAGTAACCTCCTCTGGCTTTACCAGATTTATATCTGCTCGTTCCTAAGGAGGTTCTCCCTCACTAGAGCAGAGTTGCCCTAGTGAGGCGAGATCTGGAAAACTTGAGTACAGTTCTGGGCTGCTCCATTCAACAAAGACAGGGAAGTGCTGGAGAGAG
>VWYK01010867.1:0-24612 GCA_013399775.1 Semnornis frantzii | reverse complement strand
CCTGTGTGAACTACCCAAGAGGAACCTACTTTGGCAAGGGAGTTGGAGTCGATGATCTCTGGAGGTTGCTTCCAACCTCTAAAGTTCTGTGATTCTGTGAAGTAGAATTAGTAGATGGACTAATTGCTTCTGTTGGACAAAGATGATATTGATATTTTAGGGAGACCTGAAGGTTTACAGAATACTTCAAGAACTTCACTAAGCAGTGCTAGCAGGCCACTTACTTGCTGGAAAAGTATATAATGTTAATTTTGGTTGTTAGCTGTGTTTGACATTTGGTCTGGAAATGAGCACGGTAGAACACTGCATCTTCACAAAGCATTGATATGAACTCTTTGGAAGCAGCTATGAGAGGCTCCTAGCACAGAAGGAAATTACAGCTCAGACACTGAGTGATTCTCCCAGTCTTTGTTTACAGTGAGTTTCTTAGCTGTTGTAGTTATGAGCTCAGTTAGGAAAGTAAGACTCAAATCCAACAGAACTAAACAATGTAAAGTGTTTGTGAGATTTTAAAATGGGATTATCTGGAAAGCGCAGTCTGAATTACCACACAATTATATGAGAAAACAAACTCAACAAATCTTCAGTGTCTATAGCCCTTAATTAACATCCTCAGAAAGAGCATCAAGAATGAAGAATGGAAAAGTCTTCCTGTGTTCATTCAGATAATTACTTTTAACTCTCTTAATATGATAATAACTGAACCATTTTCTCAAACTTGGCAATTTTTTACGAAATCAGACTTTGGGAAGCAGCATACTTTGAAGAATTGTGCTCCAGCCATTTTTAAACTGCTGCACAGAGACAAGACAGTCTCTTTTCATGCCTTTTTATGTAAGGATTCCAGAAGGAGGAGATGGAACTGTTGCTTTATGGCATGACTATAAATTCTGAAAATCTCAGTGTCAGAGAAGAAATGTAGGAGCGTCTGTAAAGCAGTATCAGAATGGACATTGAAACTTCAGATGTTCCCCTCACCAGTTACAACAAAACAAGTCTTGCATTCATCTATTGCATCTATTGCCCTTCTGCTTCCATGCAGAGATTGTTCTGCAGTGTTACAGAGAAGTAAGGAACATTGGCGTTGAGGGTGTGAGTCAAAAACGGATCACATAGCCCAAGATAATTCACAAGACGATGTAATGATGTTGGGTAACAAGCTTCAAGCTTGCTTTTTGAGAAGTCAGTGGCAGAATTCCCTTTAACTTTGATGCTGTTTTGAATTCAGTCTTTCTGGGCAACAGCTATGCTTGGGTCAATTTCTTACTATACAACATTCATAGTTCTCTTGTCCCAGAGGAAAGAAGATCTGTCTTTATTCTTACTTGGCTATATGGCTTTAAAAAAAAAAAACAAGTTATATTTTTGTTAACCACTTTCCAGGTCTTCCCAGGGATGTCAAAAAGACTGCACAGAGGAAGAAAAAGAAGTAGAATTCTGATCACAAGATTTTTTTTTTTTTTTTTTTACTAGTGACAGGGAGAGCTGATGATCAGTCAGTACTTTCACAGGACTTCACCTCCAGTGAGTGGAACAAATCACATATTTTCCTTCCAAGCAATTCGGTTTTGACTTTTCAGGAAAACTTTGTACCAAGAGGATGAAAGGGTTCATCAGGAAGTCATAATAATATTAACAAAAACATAAAAAAAACCCCAAACAAACAAACAAAAACGCCTCAAAATGAAAATTGCTGGAATATTTTCTGAAAATATCTTTAAAATCTTCAGATAAAACAACACGAATAACTCTTTTATCTACATTTTTCACAAGAGAAGTCCTCTCTAGTAAGGAGTTGTTTGGGCAGCTACAGTGGTGTGCATCCCCACCACATACACCCAGGCAAGCACAGGCAGATACAGCCCTGGGCAGGACACGTTCATGTCAGAGGGCCACAAAAATGCAGAGAGCAGGGGGTAGTGCTGTGGAGCAGGAACCACAGTTTCTGCAGTCTGTGGGTACAGCCACAGTAAGGCTGCTTTGCAGTCTGCTGTTTGATGACACTTTTGCTGATAAACCTTACAGGACGATGTTTACCTTAGAAGTTCCTCCAAGATACTCACAAGCCTGTGCTCACAGTAGATACAGATTTCTTTCTTATCTAGACTTTAAGTGGCACTTAGAGTGCACCCACTGTGATTTTTAACTACTTCTTTTTGGCGTGTGTCCTACTTGCATTTTCAAAGTGTGTCAGATGCTGTGAAACAGAAGTGCAGTGAAGAGGAAGTCAAACCAGTCACAGAACAGCAAAGGCATCTCTATGTATTTCAAGCGAGATCTGTATAAAGTCTTTGTAGACAGTTCTTCTGCAAGGGCTTTTCTAGTTTTCGAGGGAAGATGAGTTCATCATCAGCTTTTATTCCAGTTGCTTCCACATTTATCTGTGTTTGATGTGAGAATTTGCCTGAAATCTAGAACCTGCTTTAAGTATTTTAGCTGGATGCTATTTATTAAAAGGTCTTTCTCCTGAGACAGCTCCAAGATGTGCTCCCTGTGGATTTGTTAATGCTATTAGCAGCCCTGAGGACTGCAGCCAGCAAGGCAGGCCTGAACGAGGCAATTCAGCAATCTAGCAATTTGAACACGCTGGAATTCATTCAGGGCCCATTTGTCACAGGGGGTGAATGGTCTGAGATGAACCTGCTTTTGTAATTACTAACAGGCAGAGCTAACATCCCATCTCTAATCTGCTGGGACTCAAGAGGAATGGCCTCAGGAAGAGACAAGAGATACAATGGTGAGAAAAGAGATCTCCAGCTTCATATCAGAAGAATGGCCATGGTGAAAAATGCTCTCTTGTTCCACAAACACAAGTCCAGAACCAATTTCCTGTGCAGTTCTTATTCTCAGCAAAGCATTAGGCCACGTGCTTCACTGTTGACTTTTACCGCTAGCCTTCACTGTCATACAAATTATTCTTGCAGCTGAAGAAATGAGACACTTTTTAGTTAAAAAGGTGAACACAGTAACATAATTCTATTAACTAAAAATAAATACAAAATTAAAAGCACTCTGTGAGAGTCCCAATGTAACACAGAACATTCTTGATACAAGATCTCTCCCTCTCAACCCATTATTAGAAGCTGCTCTTTTTGATTCAAGCGTCAGTGAGTTTTCTCCAATAGTTTCTGCATCTCTGAAGAAAGAACTTAGGATTCCTGTTTGCTAGCAGGGAGAAAGGAGAACGGCCCTCAGAAGAGATCTAATGTGAAATTTGGAATGGGTTTTTCAGAAGTGCCTAGCTTTGAAAGATAGATAGATGGACACCTCTGAAAATGTTTCTGAGCAGCCTGTGCATATTTATGTGACTGGATAAGATGATCTTCAAGGGTCTCTTCCACTTCAATGCTGTCTACCATTCTATTTTATTATAGTTTTTAAAGTGTTTGGGGGTTTTTTGGTTTTTTGGGTTTGTGGTTTTTTTTTTTGGTTTTTTTTTTTTTTTATCCTCCAGGTTTTAATATAATTTGGAGCTGTGTCAGCTTCTTGCATTTGTGCAATTTAAAAAATGAAAAATGTCTAGGATTAGTGGGGCACTCCCAGCTAGGTCAGAGCATGCTATTATGTGTGGAGGTCTGAGGCTGCGAGGAGCAGTAATTGCTGAGCTGTGACTGCACCCTGTCTGTGCTCTGGGCGGTGCAGGGTGTGTGAACATGGCTTTGTGTTAGACATGTCTGTCACAACTTGCCTGGTGGATTCAAACACTTGTCTACAGAATAGCTTTAGTAATAACTAAGAGGAAGGAGGGGGGCTGGTGGCGGGTGTTGGGGGGAAAGGTAAGAATCTACAGAAGCTCAAAAAATAGAACACTAGAAGGGAATGCAATTACTTAGAGGGCTTACACTATGGAGTAATAGCATTAAATTCAGATGGGAAAATTGATAAGTAAGGAAGGTATTCTTGTCACTTAAATGACATTTATGAACTGCTCTGGACAAGTGTTAGTGGATGTACAGTTTGAAACCAGGTTAAATACATCTCCTGATTCTCTGATGCAGCCTTTACTATAACTATGGAGAGCTATGTTAAAAGGGAGAGATTCCAGGCCTCTTTATTTCTCACAGTCAAACTACTGTCCTGTAGTTGTGCAATTGCTACATCACTCAGTTTTACCTCATCATCCAGCCTTTACACATGGCATATTTGCCTGTCAATCCATGTATGGAAAAACACTGGCTAGCATCTGCTCCCCACTTTGCACAAAAAGGCTCTGTGGGCTAGATGTTTGCAAACATGCATGAGACATGGAGTAAGTGCCCTGTGTTTTTGCTCTTCTGCTTGCCCCAGGGTTTTATAATTCATCTATCTATCTATCTATGTCACAGCCCCTTTTCAGCCAGGCAGCTGTGCTCTTACTGCTGCTGCCGGCTGTTTTGCAGTTCTTCTGGAAGAGCTCAGCAATCACCTTGGGTGACAAGCAGAAAGCACCTACGTTGCACTTCATGAACCCATACCAGCGAATGAGTTGGTGGCCTGGGGGACCTACCCCTTTGTTCACTACTGCATGCAATATCCAAATAAACCAAGGGTTTCTATTCGAGTTTAAAATCTCAGTGAAGTAAAAATCAGGCATGGTAACAGCCAAGTGGCTCAGTACCTTGTTTCAACCAGCAGTCAATGGATGCCTAAGGAAGAGAGTAACAGTACCAATACAGTAACACTTCCTCAGAATACCCTCCCATGTCCCTAGCAATTTGTGGCATAGAGGTTTCCTGGGCCAGAGGCAGCAGTGAGCGCAGGATATCACAGCTTTTCTTGGAGACACTGACAGCAGAAGTGACAGTGATGCACCACAACTCTTCAGGCACTCTAATGGAAGCCAGCGCTGAGTGAAGCAAGGAAGAGAAAACAGATGTTCTCCCTACAGCATGCCAAATAAATACAATCTGGAGAGGCTGTTGAGGGAAAAAGATCTGAGAAACAGTTGAGTCTATTTGCATTCCTTGTTTCTGCCATGAGATTTAAAATTGTAGCATCTTCACACATGCAGCAATTGATTTTTTTCTATAATTATTCTGGATGTTGTGCTTTCTTCCCTCACATGTAAGAGTAAATGTACTCACATATTTTGAACACAGAAGCATTACACTTTGTTCTTCGTGCCTAAGCAGTTTGTCTGCATCATGTCTTTCCCTCTATTTCACAGTGCCACAGAACAGTAATAGATTTTTATTGTCTTTTGTCAAACCAGCACAAAATAATACAATGTTCCTGTGTAAAGACTAGACCAAAGGCAAGTGAAAGGTCACTCAGTAGAATTACAAAGTGAAACCTTGCATGGGTTCATCTCCTTCAGCTACAGATATTTGGCTCCAGAGGTAACAAAGGCAGTCATGGAAAAATTCAGAACTAGGTAATAGCCATGCTTCCTGAATGATCAAGAGTGAAACTCTCGCTCTAGCTTACTGGTTATACAGGAATAGTGCTTCATTTCTGTATTGATGTGGAACAGAAAAGGTCAGCTTCTGGAGTAAAACTCTTGTAAATTAATGTAAATAGCCACAACTACCTGAGAAATGCTGCTAGTGTCCTGGTGGGAGTCTATGTGGCTCACCTATTTGGTATGTCAGGAGACCATGCCCTGAGCTCAGGAGTGCAGCCAGCTGTGGCTAGAAAAAGACGAAGAGAAAGTGGCAAATGTTGTAGCTACCCCTCAGCATTTTCAACGAAGTGATGAGTCCCTTTGTTTATTGTGCAGCATTGGTCAGGCAGGTTGTTTCTAATTTTCAGATATTTGTAAACAGTTAAAACAAAACTACACGGAGACTTAATTTTTCTGCACTTGAACAAGCACTGGCCAGCATGAGAAGTGGCAGGTGAGTATCACTGAGGAGAACGGGATATTCTGCTACAGATACGCTTGATGGGGAAAATATTCCCCATGAAAGCAGACTACAGCAACTTGAAACAGGATACTTGAGGTGTAGCCAAGACCAAGATAGGCGGTGCTCTGTCCTGATCCAGAGGTGAGCAGTTTTCAGGGCCTAGCTGAGCTGGCTGACAGTCACAGGGTAAAAGTTTTAGCAAAGTAAATAGCAGAACAGCCAACACTTGTATCTAGCGTGTGGAATCAATATAGAATTTAACTCTACCCACAGCTTTGCTCAATGCATTTTAAAATATCAATTGTTGAAATAAGAAAATGGAACAGTCAAACTCATTATCACTTGTTGCTGTCTACATTGGCTTCTTTGGGAGGGTGCATTCAACCTCCAGTCATACTGAGTCATTTCCTAGGAACTTTACACCAAGCATAAATAGATCCAGATGGCAGGTTTAAGAAAATCAAGGGTAATGTCTTCTTATTCCTACTGTGCCAAGAAAACTTTGGCTTCTACCACCCAATAAGTAAAATAATACCTAACAGGACCTTGGGCTTCCCAAAAAGCAGTTGTGGGAACTTGCATATACACGAACCTTTACTGCTGTTCTATGCAGCACAACTCCTTTGACACAACACCTTAGGATGACATTGTCTGGACAGCCAAATCTTTTGTGAGCAGCTGGTTGGAGTTCAACTCTTATTCAAGCCAGGCTCGGTATCAGTCAGTCATGACTAGAAGCATCTTTTGACTGTCTTTAAGTGCATGGACATACAATTAAGTCATGATGTGGCAACACCTCTATCAGTCTCACTAGCATTACCCTCTGACACTTGCTGTTTTCTTTAAACCTTTCTCAGTGTGGTGGGTTGGGAAATTCCACCCCCTCCTCCCAGACAAAGAAAGCCTAGAAGGGACCAAGACCACCCTCTCTCTTTCCCAGATGGAAAACAACCAGCAAAGCTCACGTGTTATCTGGTCAGTCAAGGTTAGTGTGGAGGAGATTAGAGAAAGAAGCAAAGAGATCCAGTGCCCAAGATCGAAGAAGAACAAATTGTTTATATATTGACTTTTTAATACCTCTTAGCAAACCAATTAATGATACAGACTTTATCGTTGTTATTCTTCCACAACCAGTGCCCTGCTCATTCAGATTCTGTACCAATTTCTCATATTAAAATATTCCAATAAGCCTTAAACCATCACACTCAGAAATATGAGAAACTAGGAAAGATTATGATGAACCAGTGAGGTTTCCTTATTTGTTGTCTAGGCTTGATGGTAAGACCTAAAATTGCATTTACTATCTCTTCACCCGTTTGTATCAGGAGTGTGACACGTCACTGCTGAGCAGTGAAGAAGGTAAAGCCAGGTAAAGACAACAAAGAGACAACACCATTAAAGGCTTCCCTGCAACGGGCAAGGAATTATCAGCTAACTTTTTCTAATCTTTGGTATATCAAGATGAACCTGTTGAAGTACAGATAACTTATCGGTGTCTCTCCCATACTGAGATGAATAAGTAAACAATGTTACAATTTTAAAAATAAAACAACATTGCCCAAGGCTTCTGTATTATAAACATCCTGGATTGTTCAGAGTTCTTTAAACACAAACTCAGATACTCAATACTGGGTACTTCATCGTAATCATTAAGTGTTTCTGTCTGCACTGCACCATTTTTTACATGGCACCAATTAAAATCTGAAAGACCTGCCCAAGCATGCTTTGAACTTAATTAGCAGAAAACCTGAGAGGAATTCTCTCCAGGGGCAATCATCTGTTTGGCTCCTTCAGAGTCACATTCAAGAATTAGAAGTGAATAGATTGTGAGCAGTGTGCTTAAAAGAGGAAACAACCCTGTAATTCCACTGGCAACCTATTTCTGAGGCACAGCCACCTTGTTGGGATGGGCGACAGAAGCGAAGCAGGCAAATACTCTGACATGGGCTACCCTCTACCACTCCAGCTATGATGGTATGTAACATTGACGGGTCTCTCGTGCCTCAGTACACCAAGGCAAGCAGCCAAATGTTCTGTAGAGTGAGCCATTGAATTTCTTTTACATTTCTTTGGTGGGGAAAGAAAGAAGGAGAAGGCAGGAGGAAGAAATAGCCAAAAACTGCAGGTAACGCAAACCAGAACACTATAGGAACATGCCTCATCTGCTGCAAGTCCTGTCTTTACAGTGATATCACCTTCCACGTTTCAAGGGACACGAGACATTGATAGAGCACAACAAAGTCTTTCAAGACAGGTTCCCCAGTTTGCCAAGTAACAAAGGCCAAGTGCCATGTGTCCAACTGGTAAATTCTTTGCGTCTGTGTATGCTCAAATACCCAATGTGCCACTGGCACAGGCAAAGCAGCTTTGACAACGTCCACAGGAAGGAGGCCACTCATTTTCTCATGCGTAATTTATCACCACAGGTATTTGTGCCTCCCTGCCTGTCCTCTGCTTAAACTCGGGGGAGCACGTACGTGTGCAGCTGGACGTGCCGTTGCTGGAGCAGTCGTCCTCACCCTCTGGCTCACTGGCAGATCCTGAAACAGGATGTCAGCATGAGGTGCCTCTGCAGAGCTACTCTCTATCAGAAAGAGACAGTCTTGAGACACCCTGTGGGGCGCTCTTTAAAGGAAGGCAGGTAATTACTGAGGATATTTAAGTATAACATTAAATATTTACCTCTCCTGAGAAAACATTTAAAGTGGCAGTACTTTATACGAGTCCTGCAAATGCAAACTCACAAGCCTGGCCAGGACATTTTTCTCTCATTCTTCATAAAAGTCACGCTCCACCTCTTCTGTCACATGCAGCTACATCATTCAAATTCACTGCTCTTCACTTGCCACCATACCGACTTACAGTGTTTCTAGAGTTGAGAGAATAGTTCTGAAGCCCTATTTTCATCCTAATCTCTGTGAGCTCTGAGGACAAGGGAAGACTGATAGATGTCCTCTGTCTGGACTTCTGTAAAGCCTTTGACACAGTTCCCCACAACATCCTTCTCTCTAAGCTGGAGAGATATGGATTTGCTGTGTGGCCTGTTCAGTGGATAAGGAATTGGTTGGATGATCACATGCAAAGGGTAGTGGTCAAAGGCTTGATGTCCAGATAGAGACAGGTGACAAGCGGTGTCCCTCAGGGCTCTGTAGTGGGACCAGTGATGTTTGGTATTTTCATCAATGATACAGACAGTGAGTCTGAAGCACCTTCAGCAAGTCTGCAGATGATACCAAGCTGAGTGGTGTGCTTTATAAGGCTGAAGGACAAGTTAGCATCCAAAGGGACCTGGACTGGCTGGAGAGGTGAGCTGAGAAGAATCTCTTGAGGATCAATANCTCTGGTGAGACTTCATTTGCAGTGTTGTGTACAGCTCTAGAACCCTCATCACAGGAAGGAGATGGACCTGATAGAGCAGGTCCAGAGGAGGGCCATGAAATGATCAGGGGTAGGAGCTGCTGTGCTACAAGGACAGGCTGAGGAAACTCGGTCATTCAGCCTGGAAAAGAGAAATCTCGAGGGAGACCTTAGAGCTGCATTACAGTATCTGAAGGGGATCTAAAGGAAGGCTCAGGAGGGACTGTTTAGAAGGGTCTGTGGTGGCAGTGATTTGAAACTGGAGCAAGGCAGATTTAGGTTGGACATCAGGAAGAAGTTCTGCACAATAAGAGTGATGAAGAAGTTGCCCAGGAATGTGGTTGAGGCTCCATCCTGAGACATTCAGGATCTGACCTGATGTGGCCCTGGACAGCCTGATCTAGTTGGAGGTGGCCCTGCTGCCTGCAGAGTCCTTTGAGGTCCCTTCCAACCCACTGCAATCTGTGAAGCTGCGTGTTTTATTTCCGATCAACATCCTCTGAGCTTTTAGTTCTCTTTACTTTAGCTGTAGCACAGGCACCCTGTAATTCCCACTGTGCAACTGCTTTTGCCTTGCTTTACTGCTTTTGCCTTTTATTATCATGAAGGGGCATGGGATTAAGGCCTAAAGATCACTCTGAAGGAGATGCCTTGCATTTCAAACACAACTTGCAGAGCCAAGCACAAGTGTATGTGCTCCAGATGACCCACTGCTCTTTACAAGTCTAATCTACTGTGCTGCCAAGCACTTCCAGTTTGACATGTCCACTTGTAAACAGCAACCCTTCTCTCCTGTATTACATACTTTAATAATTAATATCTGTGTGACAGGACAGGTGACAAGGAAGAACCACAGAATCAATCAGGTTAGAAAAGACCTTCAAGATCATCAAGTCCAACCTATTGCCCAGCATTATCTAATCAACTAAACCATGGCATCAAGTGCCACATCCAGTCTTGCTTTGAGCACTTCCAGGGACTGTGATTCCACCACCTCTCTGGGTAGCCCATTCCAATAGCCAATCACTCTTTCTGCCAAGAACTTCTTGCTAACATCCAGCCTAAACCTCCCCTTGATCAGCTTGAGACTCTGTCCCCTCATTCTCTCACTGGTTGCCCAGGACAAGAGACCAACTCCCACCTGGCTATGATCTCCTTTCAGGTAGCTGTAGAGAGCAGTAAGGTCTGCCCTGAGCCTCCTCTTCTACAGGCTAACCAACCCCATGTTCCTCAGCCTCTCCTCATAGGACTGTGCTCTAGATCCCTCACCAGCCTTGTTGCCCTTCTCTGGACACATTCGAGTATCTCAACATCCATGTTGTAATACAACCCTCATGTACCTTCACTACCTAGGAAGATTTTCCTCTATCTGTTTTTTTGGTGACTTGGCTTGTGTGGGAAGATTTAGGGAGTGTTGAAATATGGAAAGTTAAATCTCCAATTATCCAGAGGTCATGACAGTCAGCCAAATTGTGTGCTTCCCTTTCCACCTCTACACCCACTATGCTGTCCTGCTGCTGACCCTGAAATGGAAAGACCACCCTCCAAAATGAAATCAAATCCTCAGAACTTGCTCATCCTTGGGCCTCTCCCAAGTGCCTGTGCTGCCAAACATGCCTAATTCAGCAGTAGTTTCACAACCTGGTGGGCTTCTACTCTCTTGTGACCCAAGTTGAGGTCATTGCATTCATTTCCCTTTACGAAGCCTCCCTCACTTCACCCTGCGGTGTCCCAGAGGCCAACGTCTGTCTGCGTTTTTCCCACTGCATATGCACTGCCCTCCTCACACAGATGAGGTCTTTCTGGCAGCCTTCTCGCATGTTGTTATGCTTTGTATAATTATTATTTAAAAACTTCTCCAGTCCAAAGTTCACTATTTTCCCTTCTCTCATGATCTCCCCACCCCCCGTCTTCATCACCATCCTCAACCCCTCCAATTTGTCTCCATGTTATTCTTGGCCTGATGAGGTGCTGGTTAGGAGTTAAGTTAATTTAGGTGCTTGTCTGCTTGCCTGTCAAGTTCTATCAGGAGTAAAAAGAACGGCAAGCCAATAAATTCAAAACTCCGTCATGCATGAAGCAGACTCTTAGCCCATGCTGTTCGTCTGGCAGCAGGTGAAAAAAGACCAATAAAAGAGAAGAAATGGAGCCTTTCACGCACCCTCAGACACACACAGGCACACTCTGACAGGAAGGCGAATAGCTGCGTGCTGCTTTTGGGTGGCCAGCATAGAATTAGCTGGTGGTCTCAGGTCAGACCTTAGAGGGCAGGTGTCCATGTTACAGAAACCACAAGCACCATTTCCAAACTCCTTGGCAGCTGCAGTGCAAGGACTGAAGTGCCCTCTCACCAGTGCAGGAGAGCCACTTGGTGAGAATTTGGGGATGGAAGTGAGGAGGAGAAGAGGCCAAGTTTATTGTGCTAGTGGGCAGGCGCCAGTTGTTCCATTCATACAAGACGTGGCCTTCACAGGCAACAACCTGACACCTGCTAGGCAAATGGGCCCCACGGGGTTGGTGTTGTCCTTAGAAGAGTGTGTTGTAGGCTAATAAACTCCATTGCGAGTGCTATTGGACTATTGCTGAGCTCCGCACATGTCATTTCCTTTCTCTTTTCTTCGAGGAGCCTCCCAGGCTTCAGGGCATGGCATTTCTCTAGCTTAGGAAGAACCTCCATCCCTCGGCAGATAGTACTAGCTTCTTTCTCCTCACACTCGCTTTCCCTACTTTTGCTCCTAAGAGGGAATGGAAAGCTCTTTCCTTACAGCTTTGGGTAATGCACCCAACATGACTTTGGATAAGGTTATAACTCCAGCCCAAGGGAAAAGCTGTGTCTTTAGACAGCCAAAAGAGCAGTATGGTTTTGTTGCTGCCTTCTTTTACCCTTCCAATGCCTTACTATTTATCTGCACTTATCCTAGGCAATGGGTTTATTACAGAATCACAGCTTATATCTGGTTGGAAGAGATCATCCAGTCCAACCCCTGAATCAGCACTGCAGGGTCAACAGTAAACCATGTCTCTAAGCGCGCGGTCTGCAGGCTGCTTAAGCACCTCCAGACATGGTGACTCCACCACTGCCCTGGGCAGATCATTCTAGCGTTTGGGAACCCTTCCAAAGAAGAAACATTTCCTAACATTCATCCTGAGCCTCCCCTGGCACACTCTGAAACCATTTCTTCTGGTCCTGCCATTTGTCATCAAGAAGAGGCTGCTCCCTCCTCACTCCAACCTCCCTTCAGGGAGTTCTGCAAATAAGTGAGAACATCCTAGAGATATCCCTGCCAATGCATCCAGCCTTTAAGAACTAAATGATGAACGCCAGCAACAAATCCAATTTACAGTGGACTTCATTGAATGCAGGATCAGCATTTAACAGCTGAGCGGTTGCTTCTAAGGTTTGTCATCAGGAGTGGGTGGCAAAGGTTAGGTAATGAATTCACAGATCACAGCATGCCTTTCAGCAGCACTGAGTAAGCGTTATTATGTATTCTACCTGTGTTTATCTGTATATTTATAACTGTAGCAATTAGATGTGCGTAATTACACACTTTTATTTACAGATGGTACTGGGAGTTTCCCGTAACTGCTGCTACACTCTAGGAGTCACCAGCTGAGAAAGTTAGAAAAGTTCCAACACTAGCTGAGAAAGGTAGAAAAGTTCCGCGTTTATACAAAACATTTGATTTAGACAGAAGAGGGACAGGCTGGAAGTGTTGCCGCTGTATTTAGCATGCAGTGGCCAACTGCATCCCAAACATTAAGAAAATGTACAACTGGGGGTTATATGTATTAAGCTCCTACCTATTATTAATATTCTCCTTAATATTTAAAGCCTGTCCAAGTGGCAGTTGGCCAGTATTGGCCAAAATAGCTCAAGCACAACCTAAAGAATTCTTGTTCTTTTCAAAGTTGTCTTTCCGATTATCGCTGAATGTCCAGGGGCTGGAAGGGACCTTCAAACATCATCCAGTCCAAGCTCCCTGCCAGAGCAGGACCACCTACAGCAGATCACACAGGAACACATCCAGGTGGGTCTTGAATACCTCCAGAGTGGGAGACTCCACAACCCTCCTGGGCAACCTGTTCCAGTGATGTCACCCTCACAGTGAAGAAATTCCTCCTCTTGTTTCCACAAAACTTCTTATGCCTCAGCGTCCACCCATTGCTCCTTGTCCTGGCATTGGGCATCACTGAGAAGAGTTTTATTATGTTTAACTTTCTTTCTTTTTTTTTTTTTTTACTTCCTAATCCTTGTTGACTTTTCTTTCTATTTCTTCAGCAACAGCCTGTCTGGTCTTGCTGATCCTTGCTTTTAACAACACCATGACCTAAAAATGAAGCATGATATTCTACAGAAATGGGACTTTTTGCTCATGACATCTGTTGGACCATCCGCATCTTTCTACTAACTTTTGAACCCACAGGCTGAATCTGTCATGTAAACCTGACAGAGGAATAACGGTCTCAAAGACAGCAAGCTACTGTTACTTGTGAAAATGGCTATCTCAGAGGTAGGATGAAGGGTGACACCTAGACAGAGCCCCAAAGGAAGGGCTTCACCTTTACACGCTGCCTTTGCTCTATGTACAAAGTGAGAAGTAGCAGTCAGTCAAGTGACCAGAAAAGCAAGAGTCTGAAGCTCTCATGGCACTGTCCATCTCCTGCTGAGCTAGCAAGGCTCTCAGCTGTTAGCAGGAGGTGGAAAGAATTGAAAAGGTATCACGGGAAGGGGTGGTTTAAGCAAGGTAGAATCAGTTGCTGTCATATTTGGGAAAATCCTTCAAGGCGGTGGAGGATGCAGGAGACAGGGCACACGGAATGTGTTTGTAAGAAACTAAGCACCACCAGGATGAGTGCTCACAGACCAGCTTCTGCTTTCAAGCTGCTAAGTCCCAACTCATCCCAGCACTATGGTGGGTGACTGGCTTCATGTAAGTCAATGACAATAGTGGAAACAGTGGGACTGCTTTTCTGCTCACAGGCTTTCTGCAGAGCACTGCTGGATTGTGGCCACCAATGACCACAAGAAAGAGCTGCAATATATCCTACAGATAAATGACATCAGTTCAACATGTGCAAACAAGCATCGTGTCTCTTGCATTGAATTCCACTCCTATTCAACATATCATTCACAGCAACAGACCTCATCCCTGTGGAGCAATTTACTTCTCACTTGGTCTGCTTCTGATTAGTGTAAGAGAATGACGTATAGAAATGACATTGCAATTAAGATGATGGATAGACCATTGAGCAGCTGCAGATTAGGAGACAAGGAAGCTAACTACTGAAGTTTGGCTCAGCAAGAAAAACCCCAAACAACAATCTAAGGTTCTAGCTGTGCATGTAAAAACCACTTGAAATTCTCCTACTGATATTGTCACTGGCTTACCACTCAGCATGTAGAACAGTAATCTCCCAGTGGAAGAAAAGTATTCAAATGCCCATTAGGGGACTAAATGCCTTTTAGATCTGGCCTTTAGATCAAGCACTTACCCTGAAATGCCTTCATGTCCTCTGAAATTCATACTTCATAGGGAATAGGAAAAAAAGATTGAATGGTTTTGAAATAACCAAACAACATTCTCTTTAGATAAAGCTTCTGGACTAGGGTGTTAGTAAGTCTGCGGCTTCCTTAAGCTCATGCATGGATTTTACAGACCAGGCTGAGTCAGCCTTGCGTGGGATGGCTGGATGACTTTATATCCTTAATCAGATTTAGAGTGAATAGTTATTTTCCTTCTGTTTGCACCTGAGGAAAAGCTTACAAGTGTTTGCACCACCTTCTAACCAAACAAAATGAATCAAGCAGCAGCAGCCTGGAATACGTTACGGTACCTCTGAATCTGCAGGGATCTTGCCCCTTGTGCTGTGTTTTAACAGGAGGTAGCCTTCCTTTTTAGGTTCAGCATGCCATTTTGAAAACGGGGAGTGGAGGAGAAAGAGAGGAGGAAATTGGGGTGGGCACAGAAATTTTTACCTAATGAGTCAAATAGCTCAGCTGTCCAAAAAATTTCCCTTAAGACATTCACTTTTCATGTCTGTATGAGCTCCTACAGAAAGGAATGGAAGGGACATGGTTTTCCATAAGATGATCCAAACACAGGACTGATCCACTTTTCTGTGCTATGTTTCTCCTCTGGCTACAGCAGAGTACACTACTTCAAAGCCATGCCCTATTTATTGAGTTTCTTTAATCTGCTCTATGCTCATAAATAGATCCGATGCTATATTGTTCTGCAGCAGAAATGAAGGTGATGGTAGCTTAGTCCCATTCTGTTGCTCCTTTAAAACCCTTACACTGTACTGAAGTAACACAAGATCAATATCATCCTGCAATCTCTGGATGCATGGAAGAAGTGTGCCTGATCATGCAAAGCAAAGAGCTAAACACCATGTTCAAAGGGAGGAGATATGAAAGGGATAGCAGGTGTCAAATTAATTTAAATAATTCTATTTCAATTCTGTTTCAGTGCTTGATAAAGAAGCTGAACTGATGGTAACTGATGCTAACTTACCTCCTCTGTGAGCAGTGAGTCTCCCTGCAATGGCAGGACTGCAGCTCAGATGCCATCCATTTATTCTTGCACTTGCCCTCCAGATTTCTTTTGACACTGCAATCTGCTCTACATGCTTCATGCTAAGAAGAGGCCTATCCCTAGGGTGATTGTGCCAGCATCTACTGCAGATAGTTTACTGGACAGCCATCATATGTTGCTGCTTTTGAGTCATTAGTTTTTCAGTTGAAGCAGTTGACTCCTAGTCCCACAGCTATAATAAATTCCAACATTCTAGTGGGGCTTTGTGTAGTTTACAAATTTTCTGTAATTTCTTTTTATGCACTCTAAATAGTAGAGGCATTGCTTCAAGGTTGTTAGTGGTTTCTCTGTTATGATTTTTAAATCAAAACCAGTGCCAGCTAATGTGTCATGTATCTCAGCACATGTAACCAGTCCCTCAACCAAACTGATCTCCACACTCGAGGGCAGAAGAGCAGTGTTACAGCTGCTCTGAAGAGCTCACCAGCTGGGAGCAGCTCACTGTTTATGGAGCAACACTGCAGTTACAGACTGATGTGCATCTCATTGAGAGAAAAATATCTTGATAAAGACAGGCATTTTCAGATTCAAGATTGCCAAGGGCTGCTATAGAACAGCTGAGGCTGAAAAAAATCATGAGCTATTTCACCAAGAATACAACCTTGAATGATTAAGGGGCTGGAGTATATGCCCTAAGAGGGGAGACAGAGGGCTGGAGCTTTTTAGTCTGCTGAAGAGAAGACTTAGAGGGGATCTAATCAATGTTTATGTTCCACCTCAACATAAGGAACAGCATTAATGTAAGGGTCACAGAGCACTGGAACAGGCTCCCCAGAGGGGTCGTAGAGTCTCCTTTTCTGCATACCTTCAAGCCCTATGTGGATGCATTCCTGTGTGACCTGCACTAGATTACGGTCCTGCGCTGGCAGGAGAGTGGGACTTGATCTCTGGAGGTCTTTTCCAACCCCTAACATCCTGTGATTCTGTGATTCCCCACACCATTAGTGGGTAAAGGTTTCAGTAGCCAAAACACCATCAACATGCAAGGACATTCACCTCCTAGTGCTGGCTGTGGAAGCTTTGCTGATACCATCACAGATTTTTTTCAGACTCTGAAGTGGTCAGAGTGAAAAGAGTAGCCTGCACCAACTCCTCATTTACAAAGAGGTTTTTGCACTCTCCAGACACTAGACATTGTTCTGTTGATGCTTTTTTCCCTGTTAGATAACTGTACAAGATCCCTTGGTGGAGAGTGGTTTACTTCTGTTCTGAGAAAGTCTGGGGGAAATATATCAAGAAGTTTATTCCCATAAACCACCCCACTCAATTTTGCAGAACCAGAAAGGCTGGAAGGCATGAACAAACTGTAAGGTTGTTGAACTGAATGTTTCAGTGATTCTTTAATCTCTACCTCTAAATTCTTGTCAGATCATTCATTATCACTGCTTGGCCACTTATGAGAACAGAATGAAATAGATCCCAAAAGCTCAGTCAAAGTTCTGTGAACTTCAGTGGTACCTCCTGTCCCATTTTCTTCTGGGGAACATTGAATATGCCACTGGCTGAGCCACAACTACACCATAATTTGGGAAACTAAACAGTGCTCCATACTTTCTCTGTTAAAAATCTGACTCTGATCCTCCTGTGTAGATTTGCTGCCATTAAAAGCAGGGAACGCTTATTAAAAAAGCTACTACCCCTTGATAAAGAAAGTCAAGGTAGGGTTAAGGCTACCAGCCTGAAGTTATCAAAGAGAAGCAACCTGACACCGATACATTCATCTTGTACCAATATCTAACTGCCATTTTCATTTTAAGGTGCCAAGTCCTTGAACAGCTTTGAGGTCAGCAGCAGCTGAACCATCTTGTTTGATAGTGTGGAAGGTGTTTAATATTTTAGGCATAATCCTGAGCTTCACATTTTTTACAGCCTTGGCAGATGGCTATTGGCAAAAGGCTACACTTTCAGGAAGGGAGGTGGAAAGGGTCATAATTTGGTCATCAACATTTGATGCATCCCAGAAGAGGACATAAAAAGGTATCATGCTAGGAGTGATGTGTTGTTATTGGCTGTCTTTGTCCCCAGCTGTGATTGAAATGGAGTCAGTATTTTAGGAGTGAGAATAAAACAGTAAATTACAAAGTCTCTTGGCTGTTCTGTGTTTGCTTTTAACAGTTATGAACTGCTGTAAATGTCAGCTTGAGATGAGACTGCTGAATCTGTTTGATCACTTCGAGTGTTTGCCAGTGAGATTTCTTTCAGCACAAAAAGGACTATGGCAAGTGTCTGTCTTTGCCTACTGAAATGTAAATGCAAATTAAAATAAGACCCCTCTCTGCCCTTCCAGTCTCCATGGTACTCTCCATTTAGAAATAGCTTATAGGCAACAAAGCAGCCAAGAAGCTAAAGAGCAAAGCATAACCCATCCTTCCCATATCTTCTCAATCAAACCTTCCCCAATGATCATCACCTCACCTGTCTCTATAGTGCTTTGTAGAATAGAATTCCTTGTTTTACTTTAGTATCCAATGTCCTTCATTGATGTCTTGTTAAATTTAATGTACTGTGAATATGTTATTGATTAAAAATGTCAGGTTAGGTGTGGCAAAAGGCTACACTTTCAGGAAGGGAGGTGGAAAGGGTCATAATTTGGTCATCAACATTTGATGCATCCCAGAAGAGGACATAAAAAGGTATCATGCTAGGAGTGATGTGTTGTTATTGGCTGTCTTTGTCCCCAGCTGTGATTGAAATGGAGTCAGTATTTTAGGAGTGAGAATAAAACAGTAAATTACAAAGTCTCTTGGCTGTTCTGTGTTTGCTTTTAACAGTTATGAACTGCTGTAAATGTCAGCTTGAGATGAGACTGCTGAATCTGTTTGATCACTTCGAGTGTTTGCCAGTGAGATTTCTTTCAGCACAAAAAGGACTATGGCAAGTGTCTGTCTTTGCCTACTGAAATGTAAATGCAAATTAAAATAAGACCCCTCTCTGCCCTTCCAGTCTCCATGGTACTCTCCATTTAGAAATAGCTTATAGGCAACAAAGCAGCCAAGAAGCTAAAGAGCAAAGCATAACCCATCCTTCCCATATCTTCTCAATCAAACCTTCCCCAATGATCATCACCTCACCTGTCTCTATAGTGCTTTGTAGAATAGAATTCCTTGTTTTACTTTAGTATCCAATGTCCTTCATTGATGTCTTGTTAAATTTAATGTACTGTGAATATGTTATTGATTAAAAATGTCAGGTTAGGTGTGGCAAAAGGCTACACTTTCAGGAAGGGAGGTGGAAAGGGTCATAATTTGGTCATCAACATTTGATGCATCCCAGAAGAGGACATAAAAAGGTATCATGCTAGGAGTGATGATCATGCTAGGATGACCTGACTGGCAGGTCAGTCCTCTAACAAGACCAAGTCTAGCTTTTGCATTTCAAGATGACTGACTGAAATGATAGCCTTACAACATACTCCTCTCATCATTCTACACAGAAACCCTTTTACCCTTTCTATCTTCTCAGCAAATGTATCCTGAAAAGGGGCAAACAATCTTGTCAACAGCTGAGCCTAACTCTCACATTACAACCTTCCTGCATGTGCCTCAAAGGGTAGCTTGAATAAAACTGCATCTGTTCATATGGAGCTAATGTGAGGTCATGAACTAATTTCATACAGACCACACAGGCAAGTCTTCAAACAGACCAGTTATCAGGGCCATCTGAACAATCTAAAAAGGCTCTTGAGAAATGATTAAGGGTGAAAATCTCTTCACCAATGAGCCAGTCTTGCTCCCTTGACTAGCCCAAGATGGCTGGGATTGTGTTGACTGGACAAAGATGGTGCAACAGGCTAAAGAATGCCCTGAGAAAGGAGAGTCACAGCAAAAGCTAGTGGGACATAGATTGAAAATGTGCCTGTGCATTGTCACAGTAAAGCTTCTGAGAAGACAGTAGTGTGCCCAAACACATCCACAACACAAGACAGCATTCCGCAGTGAAGATACAGCATGCGTGAACCTCCAGCTTTGGTCAAGACAGCTTTTAATGTCTGCCAGATCAGGACAATCCTTCTTTAAAACTGAAACCAAAGAGCTGTAGTTGATATAATCTAAAATCACTGTAATTTTTTGTCTTTTCTGACTTTCCCATCTCTTTTCAGTAGTGCTTGTTTAATGAATACAAAAACCTGAATAAATCAGCTGCAAGTAATTTCTGCACATTAAAACAAACAGAAATTCTGAAATTAATCCCAAGGCAGCAGCAGGCTATGAACTAAGATCTAGTTCAAAGCTGGATCTCTATCTGCTAATACAGCCAGTTTGGCCAAAATAAATCTTTATTTTCAACAGATGCCACATGTGGCTTAAGTATTCCCACACATCTGCATTAGAGTAATACTGAGAAAGAAGTCCTTCCCTGGACAACATCAATGTAACTTTTGAAAGCTGGTTTTAAGATGATCCTTGCTTTTCCATTCTATTACACAATCCTCTGGCCTTTCAGGGATTAGCACGTTCAGCAGAGCTGAGGTTACCTACTAGACACACGTGACTGTTGTGCTCAAGTGAGTCCTAATCATGACCCAGACAGGTTACGCTGTGTCAGCCAACAAGTGGCCCAAGTACAGCTGAGTGAAGCAAGATGACGGAACCAAGACAATGATTTTGTTTTGGAACTGCATCACACGTCCACACTTCTAAATTGCTCTTATCTTTGTTAAAGGAAGAAGATTCTGACTGCAAAAGCACCTTTGGAGAATGCACAGTAGTTGAAAGAGCTGATAGGAGAGACGGTTACCCAAGAAATACCCAAGACAGTTACCCAATAAAGTTACCCAAGAAATGCCTGGGTGAATAAAGGGGTTACTCAAAGTGCAGGAGAAATCACAGACAAATCTTGCAGCTCTTCTGAGACTCCAAGTTCATAGAAGGTTTACTCACAGATGCAGTCTGAGGGCATTCTATTTTCTCTTGATGGTTTTAAACTGAATTGAGAGCAGGTGGCTCAGGCCACCACAGCATAATAAAAAACCTAAAACTAGAGAAAGCTTGGAGGCTTCCTTAACTGGCTTATATCCTTAAGAAATTAGTTCTGAACATTTTCTTTAAATCATCAGTTTCATAAGAAAGAAATGTTGTGCGCAGGACAGTTGGAATAAGGTAAGAACCTGGGGAAAAAAGTATGTTACTTTTGACACTGGAGAGGGAGAGCTGGAATAGGAGTCAGATGTATTCAGTAACAGTGTTCAAGATTTTATTTGGATCTGCCCTGCTAGACCAGGACCTTCCTTTCTGAGTGGCAACCGGCAGTTTCTGTCTGCTCCACCCCAGATTTGAGTATGTTAGCACTTACCTGCCATAGGTGTGTGAAAAAGAAGCCAAAGATCTGTAACTAAATTTGGAAGGCCAGAAACTGTGAAGAAAGCCAAATATGAGACAAACAAGGCCTGCCCCATGTGAAGGGAGACATCAGTATCAGAGAGGCAGCACAGAAAAAAAGATGCAGTGCTTGAAGGGCATAAGCCTTGTCATCAGCTTTAATCATAGAATCACAGAACTTTAGAGGTTGGAAGGGACCTTCAGAGATCGAGTTCAACCTCCCTGCCAAGGCAGGATCCCTTAGGGTAGTCCACACAAGAATGCATCCAGGTGAGTTTTGAAAGCCTCCAGAGAAGGAGACTCCACAACCTCTCTGGGCACCCTGTTAATATGCATGTGGAGACTGTAGGATGGACTTGAGAGACAGTGTAGCGACAAGCAAGCCAGCCAACAATTCTGACTGACAGCTTTGGCAGCGAGGGAACGTGCCCAGCCCTGCTGCGAGATGTGGTGACTGTGAAGAGAAAATATTAATGGAAAAGCTAGAAAGAAAGACTTCAGGGAAAAGAGGGGGTTGTCATCTATCCAAAATGTCTGTTGAGTGCTCTGGAAATGCAAGTTTCAGAGTCCCCAAGCAAGACTTCCAAGCTTCTGGAATGGCCCAAGCCACATGAATGTTAGGGAAGTGTACAAAACCACTGCTTTCCTTTGGCCCATTCACCTGGAGTTGTTAGAGTTTCCTGCCTAGAGAAAAAGAATATGCTCCAGGGAATTGAGGAGAAATAGCTGCCTGGAACCACTATGGCTTTTTCCCCCTAAAACTAAAATGATGCCCGATTCACCAAAAATAACTGAAGTGTTTTAAGCAACAGCATCAAATTTCACTGATACCAACATCGGCCAACACAAAAATGCTGCACGTTAGGAATGCTTCCTAAATAAAAATGAGACACTCTCCCACAACAGCAGTAAAATGGAAATGAATGTCAAATTCTCTCCTTCTCACTCATAAAATGTCAGCCCTCTAGCTATCACTCTTTCTGCCTCTGCTTTGGACTTTGCCATGCCTACCTATGAGGGCACAGCCTCACAGATGTGGCTCAGGGTAAAACAAAACAAAACGAAAAAAAACCAACAAAGTAAAAAGAGGTGAGAACACAGAGGGAAGACAGACTGCAAAGAAATGAACCATCAAGCCCTACATTTTTACTGAATTTACTGAATCGCAAATACTTCCCACAGCAACATAGCATTCAAGGAGACAGGGCGGGAGTTGTGGCCATGAAACCTGGTCACAAACTGCCACAAGCAAAGCAGTGAAGGGCTGTTCTGGTTTGCTGACCTTGGTTTGTCCTACACAGCTGGTACAGCCCTCACATCACCCCTTGCCCAGGCGGAGCTGAGTGAAAACAAAGCTCGAAGGGGCCTATTCATGCTGTGAGGTTGCTTTTGTGTCTAAGGGTTTGCTTTGGGATTCCTCTTCCCTCCTCCTCATCAGATGGATCCTCTACGCTCTATTCCCTTACCTACCCCATCTTCCCCTGAAGCTCTCCCTCTATTAATTTCACATCCCTTCTACCATTCTTTTCTTCTGCAGATGCCATGTCTTCTTCAGCCTGTGCTTCAGGCAGGCCAAACACTACTTTGAAAATGTCCTCCCAGCCTCTCTAGCCACATGCTAACCTAACAAAAAAAAAAAAAATCTAACAAAGGGAACAATTGCATTTCACATTTAAAATTCTGGGGCATTCTGTCTGCTTCAGCCACTGTGCCAAGAGAAGTTCCTTCAGAAGATGAGAGGTAAAATGGGACACCTTCAGCTTTCTTGCTGGGGGAATGCAGAAACTAGGTCTGAGACAGGAAGCTGCAAAACTGAGGCAGCACGAAAGCACCTCTGAGAAAACGTTGCGTTCACTGATGAGGCACTGAAGGGATTGCCAGGAGGTCCCACTTGCCTATTGGTACACCATAAAACTTTTCACCCTGGCTGTTCCACCACACCCTTTGAAATCCCAGCACAGATTATTTTTATTTTTTTAAAAATATCTCATGATTTCATTGGGCCCAGAGCTCAGGGAGCTGTGCTGCCACTAAAAACACAGAGCTAAACACCAGCGGGTGGGATTCAAAGGAATGGAGCAGCCCTATTTATTTACCGTTGATTAAGCAGCTCTGCACACAGATTAATATTCCTTACTCAATACTTTTTGTATTGTTTCACCTGCTGTACAGTGGGAATTGCAAAGGCTGGCAGGTCACCCAAGCTAACTGGAGCTGCTTGAAGCATCTGAGGATTCTCTGAAGAAATATAAACTGAGGAACCACCCACAGCAATACCTCCCAGCTGCCCGCCAAAGGTCACGGCTCTCTCTGAGAGAGCTCCAGGTTCTCCCAAGTCACAAGTGAGCAGCTTCCCATGCTTCCCATGACATTCGCCCCAGTTTGATCAGAGGGTGCCATAGATGATTCCTGTGAAGCCTTGCCCTGCATTCTCATTAACTGGCCTTCCAAGTTCTCACTACATTTCTATAAACAGGTTTAGTTTTGGATGCTCTGATGAATCTTCTTGCTATGCTCTGTGCAGTGAGCCTGCCCCCCAAATAGACCTTCCAAATCCAGGCCAGAAGCAGCAAACTTGGATAAATCATTTTCACTTGTACTAGCAGGCACGTGTGGCACTCAAAGCAATATTTGCTGCAATCCACATGGTAGACTTGGTTTGGGGCACTTTGTTCATTATATTATGCTTTTCACCCTTCCTTTAGGCTCTCTTTTGCTTTTATAGGTCTTTCTCACATAGTTAGATCACAGAACCACAGAATGTTAGGGGTTGGAAAGGGTCTCAAGAGGTCATCCAGTCCAACCCCTCTGCCAGAGGAAGTCTCCAGAGAAGAATTTCCACAAGCTCTCTAGGCACTGTGCTCCAGGACTCTGGCACCCTCAGAGTAAAAGTGTTTTTCCCTATGTTCACGCAGAATCTCCTCTGCTCCAGCTTGCACCTGTAATGATGATGGCTTCTTTATAACTGTTCTCTATGACAGTCACAAAGAAGGCTAATTTTGTCTTTTCTGGGTTTTCTCCGGATTGCCAAAGCCTGTCTTGCAGTACTGCTACAGCCAAAGTACCTAGTATGAGAAAACTGTGTGTGCTAGGAGAATTTTACTGTTAGTGCCACATTAAAAGGCATCAGATACACCAATTGTTTTGTTTCTGCGAACTCAAGCTGTGCATAAAAATTCGGACTAATCACAGAACAGTAGTAGTGGGAAGGGACCTCTGAAGATCATCTAGTACAACCTCCCTTCTAGAGCAGGATCACCTGGAGTACATTACAGATGAACATATCCAGGCAGTCACTCCAAAGTGACCTCCTTATTTCCCCTAATAAAACCAGCCTGCAGACACCTTGCCCATTGGTCACACATGAAGGCTTTGTATTACATTCATCTCCTGGCTTCAGGTTGTCACCTAGCTGCCCATAAGGTTGGCTGAATGTTTTTAGCTTTGTCTAGAGCAGTGTCATTCGTGTAATGATCAGGCTTCCAACAGTGAAGAGTATAGAATCATAGAATG
>VWYK01010860.1:13056-35469 GCA_013399775.1 Semnornis frantzii | reverse complement strand
TCACTCAAGGCCTCCTCCAACCTGGCCTTCAACACCTCCAGGGAGGGAGCATGTACATAGCTCTTAAACTCCTCCAGGGATGGTGACTCCACCACTGCCCTGAGCAGCCTGTTCTAATGCCTGAGAACCCTTTCAGTAAAGAAATCCTTCCTAATATCCAACCTGAACTTCTCTTGGTGCAACCTGAGGCCACTTCCTTGTCTTCTATCAGTTGTGCCTTGGTTGAACAGAGCAATCCCCACCTCTCTACAGCCTCCTTCCAGGGAGTTGTGAAGAGCAAGAAGGTCTTCCCTCAGCCTCCTTTTCTCCAGACCAAACAACCCTCAGCTGCTCCTCACAAGATCTGGTCTCCAGACCTTTCACCAGCCTTGTTTCCCTTCTCTGGACACACTCCAGCATCTCATTGTCCTTCCTGCATTGAGAGGCCAAAAACTGAACTCAGTACATGAGGTGCTGGGTCAGTGAGCTCCTTTTCCACTCCTAGCAGCAACTCCTCAAAGCAGCAGTTGGCTGGAATGAATTAGGTTCTATCTCTGCCACTTCTGCTTTTGACCATGCTTTTAAACCACAGGAGCTTGTGTCAGAGGTTTTACCTCTGGATGAGGAACTGCTGCCTGTTTTGCAGGTGTAATTTTTGTCATAGCCCTGCCACAGAGCCTGAGGTGGCCCCGTGTAGCAGGGGGGTCTACTGCATGCCTGTGGTTGCAGATGATGTGGGAGGGGAGGAGGAGCTGTTGGACTGGGAAAAAAAAAAGCAGGGATGGGTTCAAATGAAGTTGAAGAAACCTGTGGTGGTGCTGTGAGGCCAGCAGGCAGGGGAAGGGATGTGGAAGGCAGGCAGGTGGCACTTCTTCACAGTGGTGAGACCTTCAGACGCCCTCTGTCACTGCGTATGTGCTCGAGTGTGAGCACACACTGGTCACACATCTCAGGTGGGTCTGCACACACACAGAGCCAGCCATAAACCCCACATCTGCACAACAACTTGGTCCCTCTAACATCCCATTTCAGATGAAGACTGCTCCAGGCTTATTCTTTTCATCTTCTGGAGTTCAGAGCTCCTGGAGAGTGATGAGTTGTGCTGTTGCTGCCCTGCCTGTGCATGGGGCAAAGACTCTTCAAGATTTTCTCCAAAGGGCAACCCAGGTTTGGGCATCCTACATAGTCTGCTCAGGCCTTCCTGTGCACAGAGCTTGTGCTGGTGGTCGCCTTGGGCATGTGGCATCAGCACATGGTGGTGATGGAAGGGCAGGAGGGGTGTGGGGAAGGATCATCGGATTTTCCTCTCTTCCCTCTTGCAAAACCGTAGAAAGGAAAAGCTTCCGACAGACCTCTGAAGTGGGCCAAAGAACAAATGTGCATGAGTTCAAGCCCCCAAATCTTGCTTTATGTGGATACAGAGCATACTGCAACCTTTCCCCATTTCACCTTGGTTGCATACTCTCTCTGCTCTCCCTCCCCACCCAGCCCCTACTCTCTTGTTCCTTGACTGTCTCGTCACTGTGCTGTGGAACCCAGGTAAAGCCCAATCCTTTTCCCATGTGGCAGTGCCATTTAGCTCCCACCACAAGCTTCCAGAAGCTCTGTTAGTCGACAGCCCACCTCATGGTGGCTGTCCTCTCCAGCTCCTCCTTGCTCCTTCTCTTCTGCAGCCATCCACCACTTTCCTCTCCGTAATTACTTTCTTGAGGTTTATTTTCATCTCGGTGCCTGATGTGACCAAAGTACATAAGTCTGTATCTATTGATTTCTGACAGCAGAGTCTGCTTGTTCTCCACTAATATTTCTAGCATCAGCATTCATCTTCCTTTCAATCTAAAAGATATGTCAGGACCACATCACTAAGGCTTGGGTTTTTTCTCCCTGTCAGCAGCATTCCTTCCCCATGATTCATATCCGTAAATTGCTATGGGGAAAATTAAGCTTTTCATCAAACCCTTAAATATTTTGAGACTCCACAGTTCTTCCAAGCTTCCAGGAGGGAGGCTCTGGCCAAAGAAGCTATTCCTTGTGATCTCTTGGGTTTTGGGGAACTGCTTTTTCTGTCTGGTGTCTGTGGTCTCGTGTAATCAGAGTCATCAGTTCCTTTAATTCATCGACGGCTTACATCCACACGCACACAAGCTTTGTTTTCACCATGCCTGAGGGCAGCCCAGCCTCATCAATAGCCTTATTTATTACTTTGACACCAACTCTGCCATTTCAGAGGGCTGCAGCAATGAGCTGTGTCTGTCACTGTCATATCTGATGTAGGTTAATAGGTGTCTGTCAGTGCACTTCCTGACTCCTTCCGCTTTAGCCAGGGCTGCTGTAGGATAAATGGGATGTGCAAGCTCCAGGGGCTTGGTGGCAGGACACTGTGTGCCACTTGTTTGCTGCTGTTTGTGAGAGTGGTTTCTGCTTGCAATAAGGAAACCCCAGGGAATTAGGTGAGATGCTCTGGAGTTCCTCTAGCTGATGGCAGGGAGGGATGAGTTGGGTATTTGGAGCAGCCTGTGAAAAACACAACCAATGGCTGCTTGCAACTTGGAGAAGGTTTTTTTTTTTTCAGTGACATGAAGGATGTTTTTAATTTCCCCACAGGTGCCTTTTCCATCTCAGGAACCAGCTGATGGTGGCATTAGTTCTGCTTCCATCATTTACTTCATGTGTCTTGACTTATGCTGTGCCAGGCTTGACCATCAGAGGGATGCTGTGACAGAGGCCATGCTTCATGTGGCCCTTCTCTTGAGCAGATCCCCTCTACTGCATTGGCTGGCTGATTTGCAGCCAGCAGTATATCCTCACTGAGTTTTCACCTGAGAGCAGTACTGTGGTCACTGACTGCCTCAAACAGTTCTGCTGATCTGCCCTGGCACTTTCCTGCCCCTCCAGTCTGCCTGGGTGAGGCCACATCTGGAATATTGTGTCTAGCTTTGGGCTTCCCAGCTCAAGGAGGATAGGGACTTGATGGAGAGGGTAGAGCAAAGGGCTACAAAGATTATTAGGGGACTGGAACACCTCCCATATGAGGAAAGACTGAGAGAATTTGGTCTTTTTAGTCTGGAAAAGAGTGGATTGAGGGGAATCAGTGCTTCAAGGGTGGGTGTCAGGAGGATGGAGCCAGGCTGTTTTTTGGGGGTGCCCAATGATAAGACAAGGGTGAGGGTGACAGAGCACTGGAACAGGCTACCCAGGGGGGCTGTGGAGTCTCCCTCCCTGGAGATATTCAAGACCCACCTGGATGTGTTCCTGTGTGATCTGTTCTAGGTGATCCTGCTCTGGCAGAGGGGTTGGCCTGGATGAGCTTTGGAGGTCCCTTCCAGCCCCTGACATTCTGTGACTCTGTAATGGACACAAACTTGAACAGAAGAAGTTCCATCTGAACATGAGGAGGAAATTCTTTCATTTAACAGCAACAAAGCATTGGAACAGGCTGCCCAGAGATACAGTGGAGTCTTCATCTCTGGAGACGTTCAAAACCCACTTGGATGTGTTGATGTGTGAACTTTTCTAGGCAAGCCTACCTTGGCAGGTGGGTTGAACTTTATCTCTGGAGGTCCCTTCCAATCTCTACTGTTCTGTGATACCCATGGCTCATGTTCAAACAGGCTTATACAATTTTCCCCCTCCAGCTAATGATGTACCTGCCTTGGAGATCTCCATTTTGGGTTGAGACTGCTGGAAGTACCTGTCTGCTCAGGTCGTGGTTGATTCCTGCACCTTCAGCATAGTTCCTGCCTTTACTGACCTTTTACTGCTTTCAGTTGGAGCAGAGTATTTGCAGCAGGCAATCTGAGAGCTGGGAAAACAAAGCAGCTCATAAGCCAGAAAAGATGGACAGCAGTGGGGAACTTCTCTGTCTGCCTCGTTGCAGACTACTGAAGCAGGGCAAAGGTAAATGAGCCCCCACATAAAGCACTTTGCAGGGGACTTCAGGCCTAAAGATTCAACAAAGTGCAGTGGTGGGCAGCTTGTTCCTGGTAAGAAGAGTGGAATTGCATCTAGGAATTGCATTCCACTGGGGAATGGTAGGGCTTGGTGGGAAAGGAACAAGGCATCTGAAGCTTTCTGAGGAGATGGTCGGAGCTGGCATTTGGAAAATAAAGATGGAAGGATGTTTGCTGTGATCTCCAGGCCATTGGAGAAGCTTATAACAGATACACAGGTAATGGAAGAAATGGGTTCAGTCTGTGGTGGATTCTTGGGATGAAAGAAACTGCTCTTTATCATTTGGGGATGCTCCCTCTCTGAAGGTGTTCAAGGCCAGGCTGGATGAGTGACCTGTTCTAGTGGGAGGTGTCCCTGCCTATGGTGAGGGGTTGGAACTGGATGATCTTTGAAGTCCCAACTGAAACTATGATTCTATCTGCAAACTGACATCAGAGATCACTTGGGGGAGAGTCCAGCCTGTGGCAGAGCCACCACAGTTTGCCTTGGAGGGACTTCAGTCCCTGTGATGAACATAAAGGTTTTTGTGCCTCTCTTATAGCAGCTGGTGGCAGGTGGTCAGCAGGTCCTTCAGTGACAGCAAGAAGCATTTGCTAATGAAAATGTTCAGCAGTGTTGCTGTTTGGGAAATTAAGAGCAAGGCTGCAAGGAGAGGAGCTGCTGATGAAGATGAGTCTGTTCTGTAAATCAGTGGAGATAGACTGTGTGGTTTTCTTGCCTGCTGTGCTCACCTGCTTGCTCTGAATGCCCAGGTCTGTGGCACACTGATGCTATGGTGAAAGCCTGAGCCAGCTAAGATGACTCTGCTCTGGAAGCTGAGTGCTTGGTGGCCAAAGACTTTCCAAAGTGCAGGTTGCGGCTGTCATGATATCAGCCCTAAAGCAAGCAGCTCAGAAGGTCAGGACCCCTCCCCAAGGCTTCTATCTGATTCAGCAACTACCTGGATACTGCCTAGAGCTGAGTGTGCTCATGAATTGCACTCCACAATGGAAATGTTCCTCAATTTCATGTGCTCATGTTGTCAGAGGTCATACACTCACCTGGCCGTGGTGGTTGGGGTGATGCTGTTTGAGTAGCTGAAGGTGCAGGGAGCCTACATGGGAGTTTGGGATGATTAATGTGAGTGTAGGCTTTCAGGGGTCACAGGAAGGCAGTTATTGAGGAAGGTCTCTCCAGAGGGAGCTTGGAGGTGTCCATTCCTTTACTCTTGCTCTCTGTGAGTTGTGAGGACACGGGGGCAGATTTCCTGGCATGGAGGGATCAGCTTTTTGGGCTGGTGCTGTTTGCAGCTTGCGCTTCCTGCCCTTCCACCCACCTCCTGCCCACCAGGTGTAACACAACACACCCAGCCTCTCCATTCCAGCATCTCCATGGAACTTCTCTCTCTCTCTTTTTTAAAAAATTCCCCTTACAAAGGGCAAGGTTCATTTCAGATGTGTGCTGAGCTGAGTCTTGGGCTCTTTGTTCTGTTCCCTGTGATGGATTCCTGAGCCGTGGTGGCACAAAGAGCCCAGCACTGCGTCGCAGTGCAGCTCCAGGCTCTTTGCAAGGGTCTCCAGAAAGACACTGAGAAATCACCAATTGCTTCTTTCAACCTTGCAACAGGCATCTGCAGGGAATATCCACCTAACAAAAGGTAGTCATTGCCCTGGAAAGGAAATTGCTCCCCTTTATTCATGGGCTACGACTGCGGGAGGAATAAAAAGTGGGAGCAAGTTTTTAAGTGCTTACACAGAGGGGGTTAGAAGGGTCACTTGCATTTGTGAAACGTCCACCACCTCTTGTCCCTGCTGCAGCTGACAGATGGAAATCATTTCAGCACGGGGGTGTGAGCTGGGGGTCAGCGAGGGAGAGAGGCAGAGCCCGTAAGGAACGACTCATTAATACCCCGGGGGCCCAAGAACCACCTTCCTGAGCTGTTTTCTTTGTGTGGGTATGAAACACAAAGGCCAGCAGGAGGACCCCTGTGCTGGAGGAGCTTAAATCAATATGACAAATCCATAATTACGCAGCGACTTGCGCAGTGAGAGCGTCGTGGGCTGCTAAGGCGCAGCCAAGGCCAGGCCGAGGCTGCAGTGCTCTGCAGAAAGGCCAGGACTATAGATTCCATAGCTAAAAGCACATTTGTCTCTTTTGGGATATTGTCTGCTCCAGTGTTTGTCTAATGCCTCTGATCTTGCTGCCTAATTCATAAATCATAAAGGCAGATACACTAAAATGAATTGGGTGATCATTAAAGCAGCGTGCCCTGGATATATATATATATTTTTCCCCCCTTCCCTGCTTGGGTCTGAGAGCTCATTAAAAGCTCACTTGCCTCTTGAAGTATCTTGACACTGAAGATGATGATGAATAGAGCTGCAATGAGTGTTAATAACTGGAAATAGCTCGTCAGAATCACACAGTGATGCTATAGGAGATTGTTACAGTGCAGTTATTTGTGTTTGCTTTATTCAGTTACTCCCTAATCGACCAAGATGACAAACAGAGCATTAAGCTGAACAAGTATTTATTTTCTTTCCTGCAGGACATTTTAATTAAAAATGAGCTGTTAAATAAAGAAGCCCAGGCAGGTGGAAATTACTGGAATGATGGCGTCAGGGCCAGGTTCACCAAAGCAGTTTTAGTTAGAGAATCATAGAATGGTAAGGTTGGAAGGGACCTCAAGGATCAGCCAGTTCCAACCCCCTGCCATAGGCAGGGACACCTCCCACTAGCACAGGTCACTCAAGGCCTCCTCCAACCTGGCCTTCAACACCTCCAGGCAGCGAGCAGCCACAACCTCCCTGGGCAACCTGTGCCAGTGTCTCACCACCCTCACTGCAAACAACTTCTTCCTAACATCCACTTTCAATCTCCCCTCTGCCACTTCACAGCCATTGCCCCTTGTTCTGTCATTGCAAGACCTTGTCAATAGTCCCTCCCCAGCCTTCCTGTAGGTTTTCTGTAGGCCTTAATTCCAATCCCTTGCTGGAGTCTCCTTGCTTCCAAGGTGTAAGGGCTTTGCTGGCAAGGGGACAGTTCCTATCATGCTAAAACTTAAGCATAGGCTGAAGTGCTTTGCTGAAGCCATCCCTCTGCACATGGAGCTGTCTGTTTGTCCTTAGCATGGCAGGGACAGTGAGCTGGATGCCCTCAGCCTGCAGTGCTATGCTGACAAGTCCTACATCACAGCTGGCTGCACTCCTGTCATGAGGAGCAGCTTATTTTCTCTCCACCATCCAAAAATGCTCTCCTTACCCTCCAAAAAATCTCTGCCAATGCTGATGGAAGGAGCAGCTTTTGCTGCTAGGAGAGGAATTCCCCTCCATCATGATGACTGATCTGGATTCAGCCTAACAGAGAAGCATTTTCAAAGGCTTCCTGTGGGTAGGCTTCATCTTCCCCATATGAACCACTTGAGACTGATCCTGATAGAATTATTTGGTGTGAGGATGCTGGAACCCTGGAGCAGGCTGCCCAGAGAGGTTGTGGAGTCTCCTTCTGTGGAGAGATTCCAAACCCTCCTGGACATTGTGATCCCAGGTAAATGTCTGTGGGTGTCCCTGCTTTAGCAGAGAGATGAACTCCAGAGGTCCCTTTCAACCCCTACCTTTGTGTGGCTTCTGAAGTGTAGGGGACACCATTCACCTTCAAGACAGCATCCACCTCCAGGACACCATTCACCTCCAAGCTGTGCAGCCCCACTCAGCTCTGCATCCTGCAGCAGAGAGGCAGCTGCTGCCTGCCCTGGGCACACCACTCGTGCCAGACCAGTTCTTCAATTTTCTCCATCCACTCAGATGCTCTCAGATAAAGCCTGCTGTAAAGCATATTCCAAAGTACCTGGAGTTGATATGAAGTGAACTTTGGGGACCCTGCTGGCTCCAGATCCCCCTGTCTCACACTAATTTGCAGTATCTTTCACCAGGATAGGCATTTCCATACCCTAGGACCCACCCTGACCCTTTTCTCTCTTTCTCTCTATTTTTTTTTTTTGGTTTTTTGTTCTATTATTCAGCTGTTTTTCAGAGGATGATTGATGGCTTCTGATGTCGATGTGAGATTGCTCTTCTGTTTCCCCTCCTACCAGTGGAAATGGAGAGGGAAAGAATAAAAGGGCAGCGCATTACACGGGGTGGGAGAGAGCGCAGCTGATCCCCACCCCGTGGCAGCTCCTCAGCCTTTGCAGGTGGGACATTTGCCATCAGGGCTCAGGGCTTTTGTTTTCTGCCGTGGGATGAAACATTGCCTTAGCAGGAGCTCTGCTCCTCACCATCAGGAGGGGGGCTTGGGGGCAGCTCAGGGTTTCAGACTGCCTGTAGCAGCAGGGATATTGTCGGGCAGTTGCTACGACCCCATAAAAGCTGATGAATGTTTGTTCAAGCAAGAATTGTAAGGCAGTTTGGTAAAGGAGAGAAGATTTATCCCTCTGCCATGGGTGTGTGAGATGCAGAGAGCCCCCAGTCTGGGAGAGAGCTTAGGAAAAAATGATGCACCAACAGTACTTTGCATTTATATGGAGTCATAGAATTGCCGGGGCTGGAAGGGACCTCAAGGACCGGGGCAGGTCTAGGCTGGAAGTTAGGAGGAAGTTCTTGACAGAGAGAGGGATTGGCATTGGAATGGGCTGCCCAGGGAGGTGTTGGAGTCACCATCCCTGGGGGTGTTGAAGCAAAGCCTGGATGGGGCACTTAGTGCCATGGTCTGGTTGACTGGGTAGGGCTGGGTGCTAGGTTGGGCTGGGTGAGCTTGGAGCTCTCTTCCAACCTGGTCGATTCTATGATGCAGTCACTTCCCATCCCTGGGGGTGTTGAAGAAAAGCCTGGATGGGGCACTTAGTGCCATGGTCTGGTTGGTTGGCTAGGGTTGGGTGATAGGTTGGGCTGGATGATCTTTGAGGTCTCTCCCAGCCTGGTTGATTCTGTGATTCTATGACCATCTATTTCCAAGCTCCCTGCCACAGACAGGGACACCTCACACTTGATCAGGTTGCTCAGAGCCACATCCAGCCTGGATTTGAAGACCTACAGGGATGTGGCTTCCACCACCTCCCCGGGCAACCTGTTTCAGTGTCTCAGCACCCTCAGGGTGAAGAGCTTCTTCCTAACATCCAGAAATATAAAAGCTTTCACAGAATGGTTTAGAAGCACTTTGCAAATAGTACAGCCCTGAGCTTTGGAATTCCCCTGTGAGGCAGGCTAGAAATCAGCCAGGACTTGGTGCTGCTAAGAGAAGTCCTCAGCAGGAGGTGAATGGGGCTTCTGCCAGATGTGTGTTGTGTTGTCTGACAAGGGACTGAGCAGCTAAGTTTTAAATGGAAAGGGCTGATCATCATCTTCAGAATGCTGATCAGCCCTTCAAGTGCTTGGACTCTGCGTCTGGGTGGTGCAGTCACACCCATTTTGCAGCCAAAATCCCTGTGCAGCCAGTGAGGGAGCTTGGTGGATGCACCTAAGAGGCAAACCTTGTGTCTGCCAAATGTACTTGCAAGCTGAAATCTCAGTCATTGCCTCAGGGAGGCATAGCAGTGATTCATGGCTTTTGTCCTTTTATCCTTCCTGATTCTTAGACTAATTTTAAGGAAAATGCTTTTAAAAGTATTTTAAATGTAGGTGAAAATCGTGAAGGCTTTGGACTCTTGGTTTTCACACACACACAGAATGGTCTGGTTGGGAAAGACCTTAAGATTGAGTCCAACCATAACCCTAACACCTCCCTGTGCACAACTCCTTCCCAGCTCTTCTTCCACAAGATGTTCTCCATCCTCTGGGCCTTTGGGTGAAGGACAAACTACACAGACTTTGTGCCTTGTTGATTTTTGAATGAGGTGATAGCTCACCACAGAGAGGTCCTTTGAGCTGTAGTCAGAACCACAGAATCAACACAGAGCCACAGAACCTTAGAGGTTGGAAGGGACCTCCAGAGATCATCCAGTCCAACCTCCCTGCCAAGCAGGATCACACAGGGTAATCCACAGAGGAATGCATCCAAGTGGGTTTGGAAAGTCTCCAGAGAAGGAGACTCCCCAGCCCCCCTGGGTAGCCTGCTCCAGGGCTCTGTCACCCTCATTCTGAAGAAGTTTCTCCTCATGTTGAGCTGAAACCTTCTCTGTTCCAGTTTGTAGCTGCTGCTGCTTGTCTCACTGCTGCTGAGCACTGAAAAGAGCCTGGCCACAGGCACTTGACACTCACCCTTCAGATATTTGTATACATTGATCAGCTCCCCTCTCAGTGTTCTCTTCTCCAAACTTAGCAGCCCCTGGGCTCTCAGTCTCTCATTTGTAGGGGAGATGCTCAAGTCCCCCACTCATCCTCGTGGCTCTAGTATCCTGGTGTCCTACAGCAGCTTTAGGCAGAGATGCATCTCAAGGGTGAAATAACAACTTGTTTTGTGTCTAGGCAGCCAGATCTTCACTGGACCCTCTCACACCTCTGTTCCCAGCCTCACCTTGCTTCTCCTGCTCTACTGAATTTGAAGTCACTCCAAAGTATATCAAGAAGTCAACAACAGTCATGTTCTTTCAGATGTGGTTCACAGGGCTGGCAGTAGAAACCCTGACATCCAAGGAAGCTCTCTGGAGAAGGCAAGCTGATAAAACAGCCAAGCTTACTCCTGGAAGCTGGACAGACCCAAAGGCCTCTGCTTTTACTTTGTCTCCACTGAAGGTGATTGACTTTGAGTGAGCAATTGCTGCAGACTCTGCAACTTGATCCTGGAGTTTATGTACTGTGTAAGTAACCTTGAGATAGGGATAACTCCTAACCTTTACCTGACCCTGGCTGAGCATCTCAAGTGAACAGAAGCTCTTTGTTTGAGGTTTTTTTGGAGCTATGGGAGGTATATTTAGCTTGTAGTCATGAACTGACGCTAAACATATGTGCCCAGAAGGCTGCTCCTTCATTCTGTCTGTGAGCAAGTATTGAGTAATGGATGTGTGAATTTGCACATGCATGGAGCTGTTCTGTGGAATAGGCACCAAACTATCAGTGGGGTTGGCTTGGTGTTTTAAAAAATTAAATGAACTACTTGTTTGGAGGGGAAAAAGGACTTTTGGGTGTGGATAGGTGAGTGGTGTTGGGAAGAAAACCAAGCACAGTCCATGCTCTAGATGCTGTGGGACTGCCAACAGATGGACAGTTGATTTGCCATGCTGCAGACCTCCAAAGTGCCACAGAGATGAAGAATGCTCTGGTGATGATGTGTCCTGCACATTGTACACAGTCAGGCCATGACAGGAAAGCATGTGTTGCATGCAAGGGGGTAGTATCAAGCCAGCAGACATGGTAGGAGGTTAATGAAGGGCAGGCTGACTCCTTGATGATCACCCAACCCCTTTGGGGAGAGTGTTTATGGAGGTTCTTAAGCATTTGGTTTCAATCCAAATTTGGTCTGTTCTGGATAAACAGAGCATTTGTGACTCAAAATTAATCTCAGATCTTGGAGGATCTCGAGGGAAGTGACCTTCTTGATTGAGTAATGACAGTGACAAATTCCATTCCTGTGGCTTTTCATCTGACAGCCTGAAGTCCTGGGCTGCTCTTACAGAGGTACAGAGCTTCATGGGCAGCCTTGAAGGCCCCAGAGCATGTGAGATCATAGAATCATAGAATGGTAAGGTTGGACGGGACCTCAAGGATCATCCAGTTCCAACCCCCTGCCATAGGCAGGGACACCTCCCACTAGCACAGCTCACTCAAAGCCTCCTCCAACCTGGCCTTGAACACCTCCAGGGAGGGAGCAGCCACAACCTCCCTGGGCAACCTGTGCCAGTGTCTCACCACCCTCACTGGAAACAACTTCCTCTTAACATCCACTTTCAATCTCCCCTCTGCCACTTCAAACCCATTGCCCCTTGTCCTGTCATTGCAAGCCCTTGTCAATAATCCCTCCCCAGCCTTCCTGTAGCCCCCTTCACATCCTGGAAGGCTACTCCAAGGTCTCCTGGCAGCCTTCTCTTCTCCAGGCTGCAGAGCCCCAACTCTCTCAGCCTGTCCTCATAGCAGAGCTGCTGCAGCCTTCTCAACATCTTGGTGGCCTCCTCTGGACCCACTCCACCAGTTCCATGTCCTTCCTGTGCTGGGGGCTCCAGAAGATGTTGTCCTGGGCTTGAAAAGTCCTTTGCCTATTTACTGGGTCTTTCTCAGAATTAAGGATATGGTGGATGGTAAAGGCATTCAGTCCATGATGTACTGCTGGAGAGCTTTGCTCCAAACCTAGAGTTTATGGAAGAAAATGAAAGTCCTGTCTGGATTGTGGCAAATCTTCAGTTAAATCCACACTAGTTTGTACTAAACATTTTGATCTGAACAAACCATGGTTTTTATTCTCATCTGCTGTCTGTGATTCTGCACTCTCACTCCTCTCCACTGGGCAGAAAATGGATTGTGTCAAAACCTCCGGGACCTCATATTTTTTTGGTGCCTTTAACCTTCTTTTAAAGAGAGCTGTTAGATGATGGCCACTACCAAACCTGTGGTGCTGCTGCTCTAGCACCAAACACCCAACAGCGAGGTGGTGCTGCTGGGGGCAGCTTTGTTCTCCCTTGTCCTCTCTTGGCTATGGCAAAGAAATTGTGTCTGCTGGGACCTCACAGGCAGCAGAGTGGAAGAAGACAGCAAGGCTGTGGGTGTTGAAGATGAGAGCACAGCTCAACCATGTACACCAGGGCTTTTCCTTTCCCAGTAAGATGCTTGCACAGAAACTTAGCTCCTGTTCAGCCTGTGTGGTAGGTTGGTGTTATGTGTAGCCATGCAGGAGGTAAGTGATGGAAGGAGTTGTGTCCCTGCTCACCTGCACAAACACACACATGTGCAGCTGCCTGTCCAGCCTGGGTGTGTGTGTGAAGGTGTTCAGAAGGACACAGACTGCCTTTGTGTGGTTGCACATCCATGTCCACCTTGGACTGCCTGTGCACACCACACCCCTGCCCCAGACCAGCCTGCTAGGAAAGAACCCATTATGGATAATCCAAATGTCAAACTCAATATCATCCAGAGAATAAAAGGCAGGAGCTGGCTCCTTTTCTGGGACAGTTTATGTTGCAATCACTTCAAGCTGCAGAACCTCTGAAGGCCTGATGCTATGCAGGTTGGGTAAAAAGGGATTATTGAAGGTTTGCCTGCATGCTTTCCACATGCTGATACTTCTAATCCTCTGCATCAGCCAACAGAATGGGAAGAAAAAAAAAAAAAGAAGGGCTGAAGAAAAACAATTTACATTAGCAAATACTCAAACTATATCCTATCCTATTATTTTAAACTGTCTCTGGGGAATACAACGTTTTTGGTAGCAGGCAGGGTGCCTGGCTTCATAAACTCTGCAAAATTGCCACCTCTCAGTAGCCTCCAGCAGCTGTCCTACTTCCCCAATTATTATTACATTTTTTTTTTTGGTAGCATTGGAGATTTAAAAAAATGAACACAAAGCACTGAGCTTTGAAGGCAAAGCTCCCACTGGATCCCACGCCATGGGGAGGGGGCAGCTCCTTCTGACTGGTGAGAGCTGACGTGAGCCAGCCCTGCTGAGGAACAATGGGTTCAGAGGACAGGGGGATTTGTTAAAGCAGCTTGAACTTGTGGAACTGGTGTTTATGTGCATTTGGTGCCAGTGGAAAGCAGTGGTGGTGCTGCTGGATGAAAAACTAGCGTGAAGAAGAATTTAATTCTCTCCACATAGGAGCTCTGCAGGGAGATGAGAGGGGAGGGAGGGGGATTAGTGCAGAGAAAGGGAAATGGTCATGCAAAACACCTCCCTTCTGCCAGCAGTGCTCTGCAGTTCCCTCAGCAGATATTGAGTTTTGTTTGGGGAAACAAGCTTAACCTCATCGACAAGTGGAAGGATAATCATGGGCAAGCATCAGGAGACTCACAAGTGTGGTTGTTTTTCAGTTTAGTGCATAATAAGCTTGGCTTATGTCTTCATCCTGGATGGGAGACAAAAGAGGTGTATGAGATGTGTGAGGCTCCTCATCTCCCTTTCAGGTTTGGCAACCTCCAAAAGTTAAGCTGCTAAAAACAAATCAAGCCTCTCATCTGCATGGCAATATCATAGAAATATAGAATGCTTTGGGTTGGAAGCAGCCTTTAAATGTCACTGAGTCCAACCCCAGGGACATCATCAGTTAGATGAGGTTACCAATGTGAAGTCATTTGAAGGACATGATGCTGTTGGAGCAGGTCCAGATGAGGCTACCAAGATGCTAAGAGGGCTGGAGTGGCTCTCCTATGACAGGCTACAAGAATTGGGGCTCTGCAGCCTACAGAAGAGAAGGCTACATGGAGACCTTAGAGTAGCCTTCCAGGATCTGAAGGGGGCTAAAGGAAGGCTGGGGAGGGACTATTGACAAGGGCTGGGAATGGCAGAACAAGGGGAATGGGTTTGAAGTGTCAGAGGGGAGATTGAAAGTGGATGTTAGGAGGAAGTTGTTTGCAGTGAGGGTGGTGAGACACTGGCACAGGTTGCCCGGGAGGTTGTGGCTGCTCCCTCCCTGGAGGTGTTGAAGGCCAGGTTGGAGGAGGCCTTGAGTGACCTGTGCTAGTGGGAGGTGTCCCTGCCTATGGCAGAGGGTTGGAACTGGCTGAGCTTTGAGGTCCCTTCTAACCTTACCATTCTATGATTCTATGATTTGGGAAGTTCAGGACCATTAACGAGGTTCAGGTAGAGCCTTTGCCTCTGGCACTGCTGCTCTGATGCTGCTCATAGGAGTTGTTCTCCAGCTTTTGGAAGCTACCCTTTGGTCTCCTCACAATTAATCTCTTGCCTGTCCTTTACTCCCAGATGTCACCCACTTGGCCATTTGCTGTTCCAAGTTCTTCAGTTTTAATGGTTGCTAATGTTGTTGGTTGTTTTCAGTTTGATGTCAGAGTTCATCAGAGTGGTTCTGGAGACACAATGAAAGCCAGGACAGATTAACCAAGACATGCACAAACTTGGTCTCCTGAATATTCTATTTAAATTATGAACCCAGCCTTCTGTAAGACCAAGTCTTGTGTGTAGCCTCTGAGTTTCTGTGCTCCTTCCTGGTTTGCTCATCATTAGCACTATAATTTGTTTGTCAAGGAGCTTAACTACCCTCGGTGTGATCACTTATCTGTAGTCCCTGAGTATGCTCTGTTGTATTTAATGCCAGCCACACAGCTTATGCCCAAATCACTGCTGTCATAGAATCCTTGAATCACAGAATCATTTCAGTTGGAAAAGACCTTTAAGATCATCAGGTCCAAGCATTATCTGACTCCACCAGGTCTGCTGCTAAATAATAGAATTATACAACTGGTTTGGTTGCAAGAGACTTTAAGGCCATTGAGTACAAGTTCAGCCAGCACTGTCAGGTCACCTCTGTGCCTTTTAAACACCTCCAGGGATGGGGATTCAGCCGCCTCCCTGGGCAGCCTCTTCCAGCCTTTGAGAACCCTTTCAGGGAAGAGTGTTTTCCTAATATCTAACCTAAACTCCTCTGGTGCAACCTGAGGCTGTTTTCTCTTGTCCTATCACTTGTTACTAGGGAGAAGAGACCAATCCCTATCTGATTCCAGCCTCCTGCCAGGGAGCTACAAAGAGCCAGAATTTCTCCTCTCAGCCTCCTTTTCTGCAGGCTGAACAACCTCAGTTGCCTTAGGTGCTCCTCACAAGACTTGTGCTCTAGACCCTTCACCAGCCTCCCTGCTCTTCTCTGGACCTGCTCCAGCACCTCAATATCTTTCTTGCAGGGAAAGCCCCAAAACTGAACCCAGTCCTCAAGGTGTGCATGCAACTCAGTGTTGGATAAACATATCCTTTCCTAGCACCAAGCTGTAGTTCCTGACTGTGAGCAGTAATCGACTGCAGTGGGGCTTTGATGCTCACAAGTATTTAGTCACTCATGCTGTGCTCCTTGAATCAATAACCCTCTTTGGTCTGTAACCTAATAGAATTGCTTAATGGAAAGAATTCTGCTTGTGTTTCACCCACTTAGCTCTTTCATTCTTTTGATAGATTTGTTCCATCAGGATAACTGCTGGGAACGATCACAGGCTTGTTGTCTGCCTGTGACAATGAACATCATCATATTTTCCCACACATACTCCAGGAGGTGGCTAAGTTGCATCCTTTGAAAAGAACAGCGATGAGAATCTCCTCTACCTCAAACCAGAGCTGAGTGGAAATCAGCAGCAGTTTCTGGGGCAGTAGGAGCAGGGCAGAGAAGATTGGATGCAGGTGAATCTCCACTCTTATTGTCTGTGCAGGGATGTTAGCTGTGCTGCTATCAGTCACAGGGTTTGCAGAGACAGGACAGGCTGTCACCTCTGCATGGAACCAGGTTACTCACAGACACTAGGTATGATAAACCAGAGCCCAAGGGCTCCTTGTGGGATTTAGAGTGTCCAGTCTGTGGATGAGGCAATGGTCACATGCTAGATGCTAAAGAGGGCAGAGGTAAAGTGGAAAGAGAAAAAACAACAGGGTTGAGGATCCTCGATTAAAAGGATTCCTCTTAACAAGAAGGAATGGCCACAGGTTGTGCCAGGGGGAGGTTCAGGTTGGATATTTGGGAAAAAAAAAAATGCTTCACAGAAAGGGCTATCAAGAACTGGAAGAGGCTTCCCAGGGAGGTGGTGGAGTCACTATCCCTGGAGGTATTTAAAAGGCATATGGAAGGGATGCTGAGTGACCTGGTTTGGTGACAGTGGCTTAGTAGCCATGGGATTGTGAGCTCTAGGCAAGGGGTTGAACTCAATGATCTCAAAAGCCTCTTCTATGGTTTATGGGCAGTGGAGAGGGTGAGCAGATACCTACTCCTCAAGCCAGTGAAGACTCTGCTAGTGTGGGCATTGGGTAACACCTGGCAGCAAGTGTGGGTATTTGGGCACAAAGAGGTTAGTCTGCACTCTTTCATTTCGCTCTGCCTCTCCCTTCGGCAGAAGACTTTGCCTGTAAATTTATTTTTAGCTGCCTTGCGAGCAAGTTTAGTGGGAAGACAAGCAGCCAGCAGCCCCTGGTGAGCTGCTGAGCCCTCCCCTCTCTGCTTACAGCATGGTAATTAGCAGATAATGGTGCCAAAAGCACGGGCTCCAACAGGCTAATTTTATCGCGTGCGCCGCCGTCGGTACGCTGGTTGAAAGTAAGTTGTGGGTTGTTGGTGCAATGTGCTTCCTTGCTTCTTTATGAGCTGGGGTTCCTGCCTTTGCTGCACAAAGGCAAGACCAAATGCAGGGCTGCTGCTGGTGGTTGAGCAGCCAGGGGTGTTTGAATTAGGTTAGATAATGTGGGCTGGTTCCTAGCGTTCAAACTGGTTTTGATTAGGAGGTCGCTGCTGAAGGTGTTTCTGTAACGCGGTGCTGTGCTGCAGAGTTGGTGTGGAGGGTGTGGGAGCTCTGATTCAGCAGGACATGCAGGCAGGTGGCTTCTGTTGGATCTGATCTTAAAGATCATCTCCTTCCAACCCCCCCTGCCATAGGCAGGGACACCTCCCACTAGCACGCTCGCTCAAGGCTCCATCCAACCTGGCCTTGAATGCCTCCAGGGAGGGGATTTCTACAAACTCCCCAGGCAACCTGTTCCAGTGTCTCACCACCCTCACTGGAAATCAGTTCTTTCTTTGGGTGAAGCCTCACTGTAAAAAATTTCTTCCTAATCTTCAGTTTATCCTCTTCCAGGTAGATTTCCAGGTAACTTCTTCAGCTAATGTGTAATTACATATTTATAAATGTGTGCATTATAAACCTGTAGGTTCCTGTTGGAATGGAGCTGTAATTTGCCATTATTTAAATGGGAATTAAATGTTTTTTAAGCTACATTTATACTTTGGAGTTTCACTGATTTAGGGACTTGGTAACTCTTACAGTTTTCTTTTGCATGCTAGGGGTTGGAAAGGACCTCTGGAGATTACCTAGTCCAAACCTTTGCCAAAACTCCCTCACCTAGGGGAGGTCACATAGGAATGTATCTAGTTGGGTTTTGAAAGTCTGGGCAAGGACACTCCACAACCTCCCTGGGAAGCCTGCTCCAGGGCTCTGGCACACTCAAAGTTCCAGCTTGTGTCCATTGTTCCTTGTACCATCACAGGGCACCACTAAAAAAAGGCCTGCCCCCTCCTTCTGGACACTCACACTTCAAATATTTGACTGATCAGATCCCCTCTCAGGCTGCTCTTCTCCAACCTAACAGCCCCAGATCTCTCAGCCTTTCCTCCTCAAAGAGCTGCTCCAGATCCCTCAGCATCTTTGTAGCCTCAACTGGAACCTCTCCAGCAGTTCCCTCTCTCTCTTGAACTGGAAAGCCCAAAACTGGACACAACAGTTCAAATGAAAAACTATGCCTGCTGGTTGGGCTGAGCAGCCTTCAGGAGCTGCATACCTCTCTTCCTGATGTGATAGAGTAAAGATACTTCTTAATAGAAAACACAGCCCAGAGTCATCCATCTGGGTACAATAAATCTGAGACAGGTAGTAACAATAAAAACTATCACTATTTCCTCCTGATGATGGGAAGATTAACTTGGCTATGGTTACAGGGTCAAAACTAGGCTCAGCAACAGGAATCTTTGTGAAAGATGACCTGAAGGATGGGAGAAATGAGCCTGACCTGCTGCTGCCTGATTTCTTACCCATGGGCTTGGAAGATCTGGCTCTGGGAGAGGTATCAACATGAAGCTGGTGAAGGTTGTCTGGCCTGTCCCAGAAGGCAGCCAGGGAAGGGGAGTGTTTGGCTTCTCTTGGTTGCTTGGCCTTTTGTTGGGTGGGTTTCTCCCCTTGAGGGCATTTTAAGCTGTTGTGGACAGCTGACTGTTTGGAATCAATCCTCTGGTGACCAAAGGAAAGGTGAGGGAGCTGGAGTGGCACCTATGAGGTCTCTTCTATTTGCAGGTGTCTCTGTTTTTCACATGAGGGTTCCTAATGAACAGTTATCAGCCATCAAAACAGCTCTCAGTGGCTGCCTGAGCCTCTTCCCTGCAACGTTTTGGACCTGGTTTTCCAGAAGGCTCCCCCAGGTGAGCAGTTAGAGCTTTATAGGAGAGAATAGACCTTGGTAACCTCTTGTTTTCTGAACACCTACTGTGACCAGAAGTGTCTGCAGCTGAATTGAAAAGACCTTGAGTATTTGCTGCAATATCCATCCAAACCCATATGGCTCTTAGCTACAAGGTCTTGCAGATAGTCTCACCTGTGAGCTCAGGCCTTTGTGGCAGGACCTTGTGCTTTTGCGCTGAATAGGAACAGGAATGAGGGAATTAACAGCTCAAACTGAAGCAATGAAAAGATAAAGTGACCCTGTGTTGATATGCCAGCAAATAAACAGTCTAGGATCCTTTTTTTCCTCAATCACAATGGAGGCTACCTGCATGGTGGAAATATCCCAAGTGAAAGCAAGCCAAAATTCAAGGGGCTCCAGGCACATTTGAGTCTTCTCTCTGCCTGTCATATGGCAAATTAATTCAGTGGCAGAATATGGCACCATTGCCCCAAGCAGGCAAGTGCCATCCTGCAGGAAGTATTGTTCATCCTAATAGCTGGCTGGTGAGCAGCAGGGAGGTAACATCTTGCATGCAGGAGATGTGGCAGTAGCTCCAGAAATGAGACTGCAGGTCTGGCTCCATCCCAAGTCCCTATTTCCCTATCCATCCATCTAAAAATCACTCAGAAGCAGTCATTGACTGTGCCATCCATTTGGATTCAAGCAACCTGAATTCCTGAGTCTTATCATAGAACCATAGAATGGGAAGGTTGGAAGGGACCTCAAAGCTCATCCAGTTCCAACCCCCTGCCATAGGCAGGGACACCTCCCACTAGCACAGCTCACTCAAGGCCTCCTCCAACCTGGCCTTCAACACCTCCAGGGAGGGAGCAGCCACAACCTCCCTGGGCAACCTGTGCCAGCGTCTCACCACCCTCACTGCAAACAACTTCCTCCTAACATCCACTTTTGATCTCCCCTCTGCCAGTTCAAACCCATTCCCCTTGTCCTGGCATTCCAAGCCCTTGTCAATAGTCCCTCCCCAGCCTTCCTGTAGCCCCCTTCAGATCCTGGAAGGCTACTCTAAGGTCTCCTGGAAGCCTTCTCCTCTCCAGGCTGCAGAGCCCCAACTCTCTCAGCCTATCCTCACAGCAGAGCTGCTGCAGCCCTCTCAGCATCTTGGTGGCCTCCTCTGGACCTGCTCCACCAGTTCCATGTCCTTCCTGTGCTGGAGGCTCCAGAACTGCACACAAGACTCCAGATGGGGTCTGAGGAGAGCAGAGTCTTGTCCAGGTCTCCTTCAACACTTTGTTGTTGTTGTTTAAAGCTGTTTGTGGCTCTTTAGAGAGAGAGAAACCATCCTGTTAGTGGAAGCATCACCATATCTTCCTTAAGGAAGATCATCAGTAGGAATGGGGCAGCTACCAGGGAGGGTTCCTGTTCCATAGCACTGGGGTGTGTTGTCACTTGATCTGGTTCTAACTAGTAATGGAACAAGAGGAAACGACCTCAAGCTGTGCTGGGGGAGGTTTAGGCTGGACATTAGGAAAAAAAATGTCACTGAAAGGGTTGTCAGGTGTGGTTGAGTCACCATCCCTCGGAGGTGTTTAGAAGCTGTGTAGATGGGGTGCTTTGGGATGTGGCTTAGTGGTGGGCTTGATGGAGTAGGGTTAATGGTTGGACTCAGTGATCTTGAAGGCCTTTTTCAACCTAAATGATTCTATGGTAGTCATTTGAACATGTAGATTATGTTTGCCAGTTGCTTGTCAGGAAGTTGATTTGATCTCTGTCAGAAGGGAGAGGGAGGTGGGAGGAAAAAACCTTCCAAGGCTCTTATAGGATGTGCTGGGGTTCATTTACAGAGCTGTTTGGGGGGACAGTTCTCCTGTCACAGTAAGCATCATTGTTTTGACTATGAGCCAGCTTTCAGAGGAGTTGGAGTTTCATTTTGCCATTTCTCTGCACTGCTGCAGCAGCACAGAACCATAGAATTGTTTCAGTTGGAAACGACCTCTGAGACGATCGAGTCCATCACACAGCCACCTTGCTGCAAGATGCTGAGTGTCAGTGCTGTCATGGTCCAGGCTGCAGGCACACTCAGGGACAGCACCTACTCAGCCATCCCTGCCACCCTTTGAAGCTGAACTCTTCCAACCAGACACTTCCCTGTGGAGAAAATGGAGAATTCTGATGAAGCCAAGATCCGTCGGCGTTTCCCCCATCAGCCCTATTTATCACCCAGCTCTCTCCAGAATCACAGATTATCAAAACCTAATTACATTCACACTTTTCACTTGGCCTCCGAGTCAGATCTGAAGACAGACAGAAAAGTTATTGTCAGTAGTTCAGATCCTGCCAAAAAACCTCATGAGAACCAGCTACTGAGATTTCTGTGTTTAAGCACTGACAGATGGAAACGGTATCTGACGCTTCAGCCTTCTTTAATTGAGCACTCAAAGGCATGACAAGGTCCAATGGCTGGAGACCCAAGCCAGAAAAACCAGATTGGAAATAAGGTACAAATTTTTAACAGTGAGAGTAATTAACCCCTGGAACAGCTTTCTGAGGGATGTGATGGATTCTCCATGCTTTGGTCTCTTCAAATCAAGAATGCATGTCTTCCTCAGCAGCACTCTGCAGCTCACACAGAAGTTCAGGGCCTCAAGGCTAGGCTTTTTTTTTTTTTTTTGAACTGCAGTTGTGTGACCTGGAGCATGCAGGAGGTCAGCCTGTCCTATCTGAAGAGATAAGAATCTGTGAATCTGAAATTAAACATGATCCCTTGATTCCCAGCCCTGCGTTTAAACCTGATCTGGACCGAAATTCACCCCCACTTCATTCACTCTGCTTGGAGACAGGGGAGAGTTTTTCTGAGGCAGCAGTTTGGGAAGTGTAATGCAGTATTTTCTTCTCAGCCTGGGAAGGTCTCTGGGGATTTTGGGTGAGAGGCTGAAAAGCTCAAACCCTGGTTTTTCTGTTTGTTTTTTTGATGTAGAGAATGGCTCTTTCTTAGCCCAGATCTCCAGTGGTGGTTCAGGTCCCAGTTTTAGGTGGTTATCTAGAATTGGTTCCTATGGTCAGAGGTTGTGCTGCTTTGAGGCTAATTGGGATATTTTAATGAAAAATATAGATGACAGGCTGAGAAAAGCAGACAATGGGGATGTCTGCTTCACTCATAGGCCTGCTGAGATGTATAAAAACAAGGACACAAATATAGATAACACAGAGAGTCTCTCTGGGAGCTGCTGTGTCTTCTGGGCTTCTGCTGTGTAACCCAACTCATCATTCTGCTTCCAAGCCCCCTGGCTGATCCTCCAAACTCACCTTGCACATAAAACAGACCCAGGGGTAAGGTAGAGGGGTGGGGAGGAGGTGGAAGAGTGGTTGGGAGCCCCTCCTGGGGACTCTGATTTCTGGGAGGGGAATTGTGTTTCTGTATTACCTTTAACTTGTATGTTTCAGTAAATATTCCTGTCTGTTGTGTATATCTCTGTTTGTGTATTGTGCTAAGCTGTAAATAGAGCTTCAGTCCTTAACTTCCAGCTGGCTGAGTCTAGTCTGGGGGATATT
>VWYK01010857.1:0-71864 GCA_013399775.1 Semnornis frantzii | reverse complement strand
CCTTCCCATTCTGTGATTCCATAAGCCCATGCTGCAGTCACTTTCCTCTGTCAGCATGCAGAAATCCATGTTGCAGTAAGTTTGCCTGAAGTGTAGCAGATCAGCACTCCCCCTCAATTTGGTGTGGTCTGCAAAGCTGCTGAGGGTGCCCTGGATCCCTGCTGTTGTGTCAGGAGGTGGTTTGTGTGTGCATCTCCAGTGTAATGCAAGGAGTGGCTTTGTAAGAACCAACATGCTGATGGGAAAGAGCAGCTGAAAGTGCCTTAAGATACAAAGCAGGAAACCACTACAAAAACCTTTAAATAAGCCTTAAATTGCTACTTTTTAGAAGTTGCAGTGAAGACTCAGGGTCATGTTTCTTACTAATTGTTTGAGCTTTTATTGATGTGCTGCATTTTGACCTCTAACAGTTGGGTTCAGACCAGCATTGGAGTCACAAATGAAAGGAGTGAAGCTCTCTTTCTTCTTCCCAGTGGTGCTTTTCCCCATGTTGCAGTTTCATCACAAGTGTCAGTTTTGGTTTGAATATTCCACTCTCAACAAGAAGAATGCAGGTCACCCTGAAGCCACTGCTCCCAGTTGGCATTTGTTTAACTCCAGCTGCGTTGCTGGTGTGAAGCCATGCTACTTTGTGACACAGAGCGACGCCCAGGGCAGGCAGTTTCCTTTGCAGCAGTTCTGCTCTTTCACAGGATTAAGCAAATAAAGCAGTGGGGAAGGAAAAGCTTTGCTCCTGTTAAAGTCAGGCCAGTTTTCCTTCAGCTTTGTTTGGAATTCCCTCTTCTGGTGCTGCAGCTGTGCCTCGGCACGTTGTGCTGAGCACAGGACAGTGCAGGTTGGGTATTCCTTTCTCCCCAGCTGCATCCCCTGGCTTTGGGGCAGAGTGTGAGGTGTTTGGGTACTGGATGCATTTGGTGCACAGATTTCATCTTCGCAGTCACATCCACCTGATGTAGATGCGCCTACTGTCATTCACCAAGACTTGAGAGACACTTCCTTGGGTTTCCAGCTGATAACTTTTTGTACTAAAGCCACACTGCAAAGGGAAAGAGAATAAGGAACATAAGGGACAGTTTTGGCTTACATTAGAAAGTTTATTTGTGCTTCAGTGGTGTCTTAGCAACCTGTAGAATTGTGAGGTAATGTTGATTTCTCTCCAGAGGCAGAAAGGTAATGCTTAGAAATCCGTGATGTCAGAAATCCCCTCCAGTAGGGTGGCATTTTGAATGTGTATTTAATGTGCTGTAGTGTGTGCTGTGAAAAGGCTCCAGGCTGAGCTGGCATTCAGAGATTCACTCTGAATGGTGAATGCAGGGTGAGGAGAGCAAAGAAGAGGGAGTTTGCAGGGACAGGGTTTGTGCACAGAGGTAGTTCAGTGGCTGTGAGCTGGCTTCCTTGAAGTAAAACAAAACTCTCTTGGCCAGATCACCTTTCAGCTTTCATAACGTCCCTGGTTAGGTGTTTCAGCAGTTAGACCTGATATGTTTGGGATTGTTTCCTGCAAAGGTGCTTTGCTTCTGTGTTTGAAGTGTTGCAGTTTGTCAGCTGGAGGTGCAGTGTGATAATAGCATTGTTGGGTCGCATCCTGTCTGCTGTGTTCTGCCTGGGCAAAGCACCTGCAGGAACGTCAGCAGTGACACTGCCTGTGTCAGCCAGCCAGCAGGGCGTGGGGCTGACTCCTGCTGGGAGGTGCTGCACAGTGCTGACTTTGCTGTCTGCCTTCCACAGCTCAGAGAGCGAATCTGGCTCACAAAGCACCTGTGACCAGCTCGTGACCCCCACGGCGCTGGCAGCCTGCACCAGGGTTGACTCCTGTTTCACTCCTTGGTTTGTGCCATCACTGAGTGTGTCAATCCAATTCACTTATTTGGAAGTTCACCTCTGCCATCATCTTGATCAGCTGGGCACAGGTATGTATTCCTTTGGGTACAACAATAAAAGCATGCCATAGCATCCTAGGATGGCTCAGGTTGGAAAGGACCTCAGAGCTCATCCCCTCCCCCCTCCCCACCATGCCCAGGGACACCTCTCAGCCAGACTCAGCTGCTCAAGGCCTCAGCCAGCCTGGCCTGCAACACCCCCACCAAGGAGGCAGCCACAGCCTCCCTGGGCAGCCTGTGCCAGGCTCTCACCACCCTCACACTCAACAACTTCTTCCTCAGCTCCACTCTAACCCTACTCTGCCTCAGCTCCAAACCTTCCCCCTTGGCCTGTCTCAGACTCCCTCAGGGGAAGTCCCTCTGCTGCTTTCCTTTAGGCTTCCTTCAGGTATTGGAAGGCAGCTCTAAGGTCCCCCCAGGAGTCTTCCTCATATCATATCATATATCATATCACATCATATCAATCATACCATGCATACATTCTGTTCAGCTGCTGGTTTGCTGTCCCTACTTTCCATGTCCTCACTTAAACAGACATTCTTAAGTAAATTATCCCCAGCAGCCAGCAATGGTACAGAGCTCAGGGTCAGACTGCTGGCTGCTGTGTGCTGAGAAAGCAGACAAGGTAGGCAGTGGGGCTGGCTGGGCAGCCCCATCCTCCTCTAGAGTGGGTGACTGTAGAAGCCATCAGGGGCTTTTTGTGCTTTGATTAGTGCCAGCAGGTGCCACTGCAGTTTTGAGCCATCTTAGTGAATGAATTTCATCTTTGACATTTTCCAGCATATTAACAGTGCTGGTAAAGTATTTAAAAGTTTTGCAAACACACACCCCCCCTTAGTGAGAATTCCTTGAAAGAGGTCTGAGAGCTGCAGCTTTAGCTGCAATTTCAGCTGTGCTCAGTTTGGGAGCCCCAGCTGCCTTTGGTCAGGGCTCTCTGCCATTGCATTAATGGCAAGAACATGCCAGGAGATCTGCAGATTATTGTCTAATTTTTTCACATGCCAGACATACTTTTGGTGGAAGATGAGCAAGCATCACTGGTAATTTGGGCAGGGAGAGCTTGCTTCTGGGCAGTTTTTTTGTCTCTGCAAGTGTGATATATTCATTAGCAAATCAGGCCGAGACTGACACTCGATGTCTGGATAATAATTTCTTGTCTATCAGCTACCTCCCTCAGTAGATAATCTTCCTTACTATTACACTCCAGTGCTAAAAAACAAAAATCAGATTAAAATCAACCCCAGCTGCTCCATTTCTCAGCAGCAGCTGTTCCTGTTCCTGTTCCAGCACCTAAAGGCCTTAAGTTGTGGGGCTCTGTTGTGCTGTGTTACGTGCAAGGGAAGCACAAACCTTATTGCATCCAATATACCTTGGTGCAGTTTTGGGGCTTGATCCTGGAAAGTGCTGAGTGTTTAGGTTGCAGATCCACAGAGCACTTGAGCATGCTCCTATTAAGCATGTGAGCAGCTTCAGCAGCACAGATAGTGACAGAAACAGGCACAAGTTGAACCTCCGGGGTCCAGGCCTTGCAGGGTCTGCTGTGCTGGACTCAGACTGCATTCAGTGTCACAAAATCTTTATTTTTTTTTAAGTATGTGTTTCTCATGCTTTATTCTCAGGACACTGTTTTGTTTCATTTCTGGTGTTATGGGGTAATCACAGAATGCAGGGGCTGGGAGGGACCTCCAGAGAGCAGCCAGCCCATGCCCTCTGCCAGAGCAGCAGCACCCAGGGCAGGGCACACAGGAACACATCCAGGAGGGTTTGGAAAGGCTCCAGAGCAGGAGACTCCACAGCCTCTGTGGGCAGCCTGCTCCAGGGCTCTGCCACCCTCACCATACACAAGTGTCTCCTCATGCTGAGGTGGAAGCTCCTGGGTTCCAGCTGGTGCCCATTGTTGCCTGTCCTGTCCCTGGGCACCACCACCAAGAGACCAACAGCTTCATCCTGACACCCACCCTCAGCTATTTGTAGACACTGATCAGATCCCTCTCAGCCTTCTCCTCTGCAGACCAAGCAGCCCCAGGGCTCTCAGCCTGTCCTCACACCAGAGACATTCAAGTGCCCCAATCATCCTTGTAGCTCTCTGCTGGACTCTCTCCAGCAGGTCCCTGTCTCTCTTGAACTGGGGAGCCCAAAACTGGACACAGTATTCCAGGTGTGGTCTCAGCAGAGCAGAGCAGAGGGGCAGGAGAACCTCCCTAGCCCTGCTGGCCACACTTCTGGATGCCTCCCAGGATGCCATCTGCCTTCTTGGCCACATGGGCACATTGCTGCCCCATGCAGAAGTTGCTGCCCACCAGCACTCCAAAGGTCTTTTCTCCACATGAGTTTGTGGTCTCGTAAGTGCAGCCAGGATGCTCTTTGTTGTGGCTGCTGCACAGCCACAGGTAGCAGATGTTACATCAATGATATTTGTAGCTATCTGTGGGAAATTGGCCATGCCTGGAGCAAAGCTTCTCAAAGAGATGTGGTCTCTGCTCCAGACAGGTGCAGTCTGCAGTGCCCTGCAGCGTGCAGGTACAGCACTTTGCCTGCCTGCTCTGTTTACCACAGCAAGGCTCTGGGTTGCAGATGCCATGAACTGCCATTGTGGATTCACTTCAGACCTGGTGACTCTTGTGTGAGCTTCCCTCGTTTCCGCTGCCTGCACGCAGAGTTAAACTCGGCTTACGCGGCCGTGCAGAAGGTGGCAGTGCTGACATCCTGCTCTGTCTCTCCTTCCAGCACCAGCAGGCTTTCTGCAGCCCTTCCTGTCTGACCAGAACACCCCAGCTGAGCTGGAGTACATGGTCGTTGCCTTGGAGGAGCCCCAGGTGTACCTGCGGCGGTGGAGCGAGGAGTCCCTGTGCCAGGAGATCCGCTTTGCCACCCGAGCCAGCTGCAAGCTCCTGGAGTGCCGGAACGTGACCATGCAGAGTGTGGTGAAGCCCTTCAAGGTCTGGGGGCAGACTGCTCTTTCCAGCAGCACAGCAGGGAGGCTGCTGGACTGCACCGTGATGGTGGACCCCATCTCCATCAGCTTTGGGCAGTATGCCCTTCACTCGCTCAGTACGGCGGTGCAAGCGTGGCAGCAGGTATGGCAGTACAGCACTGAGAGAAACTGCAGCTGTTGTGACTGATTCATAGGAAATGAGAGTGACACCTCCATTCCTCACACATACTGCAAGATGGGTTTAACTTACACTGGAAGTAGTGTTTACTAATAAGAAGTAGTTCTGTGACAGCAGTGACAAACAGGAGGCAGTGAATGCTGCATGTGAAGGTAAACTGTAGCCAGAACTGCTTGAGTTTCAGTGAAACTACAGGAATTTATCATAGAGTGGCTCACGTTGGAAGGGTTCTTAGGGATCATCTGCTCCAAGGTCCCTGCCAACCTAATATCGGAATAATCATAATCCTGCAGTGATTTCTGAAGAGGTGAGTGGTGCTGACCTGTAGGCATGGCTCAGCTCAAGCAGCAGAGCACCTTGTCTGCAGCTGCCCCTCCTGTCCTGCTTGAGTCCAGCACTAGGCTCCCATTAGATCCTCTGCAAGCAGCATTCCTGACTGAAGCCAGGCCCAGGGCGAGGAGCCTGGCTTCTGCAGTGACCCCTCCAAGGCCTGTAATTCCCTCACTCCACCACAGCCTTGAAATCAGATCGTTCTCTTCATCTGCCTGAAGACCTTTGTGGAGCCTGGGAATTAATTACCTATCATGGCACTACAATAACAAAGCCCCCAGAAAAGGGTAAAACATCTGTTTTATATCAAAAAAATCTTTTTAAAGGGCATTCCATGGTTTTCTTGTTGCAAAAGGACATTCATAAAACAAGATCTAGTGTGATTTAAATCTTTACAGCTGGCTCAAATATCAATGTGAACAAAAATCTTTGTAGCTCCAATTTCTGGGTTTTGTCATATTCTGAACAATGCTTTTAATAAGAAACAACCATAGAAAGCATAAGAGAGTCCCTGCTAGGGCTGCATAAACCCCAGATATGTCTGCCTTAGTACCAGTCTCTCATCTAAGACGTGTGGCAACTACTGCAAAATGGCCTTCAGGAAGGTCATTTCTTCTTAGGGCAGGGGGACCAAAAGCAAGCTCTCAGAGCCAGCTGTACACAGGCATGCAGGCCCTGCAGGAGCACTGCAGTGTCCTCAGCCACGTCCCACTGCGGCTGCCTGCTCCGTGCCTCCAAGGAACATTCTGAGCTGAACAAGTGGAGTTGCATATTTGATTAAGCAGAGCCACATGTGGCAGGCTGTGTTGCTGACAGGTAGGTTCCCTGGCTAGTTGGTCCCCACTGGCAGTAGGTGGATCTGGCAGTGCTAAGAGGAGCCCCAGGAGGATACACTTCCCTAATTGGTGCTGTGATTTGCTCTCTCCCTCTCGTCCCAGGGGTGCTTGACACCGTGTTCTGATGTGGTTCCAGATTAACAACCTGCAGCACTTTGAAACTAGGGAACACAAGCTCCCCGATGTGTGGACACACACACACACAGGTGGGGGCTCAGGCAGCTAAGATCTTCTCTGTGTGCTTTACCTCTAGACTGGCACACATTGGATGTGAGGGTTGAAGTTGTGCCAGGGGAGGTTTAGGCCGGACATGAGGAGAAACTTCTGTAGTGAGGGAGTGGTGAGCAGTTGGGAGAGGCTGCCCAGGGAGGTGGTGGAGTCCCCATCCCTGCAGGTGTTGACAAAGCTGTCCATGTGGTGCTTCAGGACGTGGCTTAGTGGTGGTGGCAGTTGGGTTATGATTGGATTCAATGATCTAAAGGTCTTTTCAGCCTTCTGAGATCCTCAGAAGGATCCAAATTTCCCAGTGACAAGCACTGTTTGATGTGTGCTGCTCACACACACCACCATACAAATGCTGCCAGCCAGAAGCATGAATTTAATAAGTAGCAAAGGTTATGTGAATTCTCCACATATTTTTTTTGCTGGATTAATATCTGAAACAAGTGATGTTGGAGGCAGTGGACAGGCAGATGAAGCATGAAACAAGTTGGCCCTGTACCTTTAGGTCAAGAGTTCAGGATTAACAGAAGCCTCTGTCAGCATCTTTGTTTCCTAGACAGGGACTGGGGTGTTTGGGGTTTTTTTTACTTTTGTTTTAAGTAATGATGAACTTCTTAAAAGTAGATTAAGCCTAAAACCCAGCAGGCATACAACCTGCTTTATGCTTCTAAATCACATGCTGAAAATCTGAGAGGATTAGCACTTTTTAAATATTTCCCCTTTTGACATATTTCCCTGTCTAATCTGAAATCCTGCATTAAACACAAGCACTAGCAGGCTAATGCACCTCTAAAAGCAAAGCTAAAGTAATGGTTTTAATAATCAAAGAACTGGGCAAGGAACCTCGAGATCGCTATGAATGCAGCTTTATTATTTAATAATGGCATGGAGCATGAAGGGAGCTAGAAAATGCATGTCTCCTGTGCCTGTAGTGTGGGGAGAGGGGGAGGGCTGTTGGTTTGGGGGGTTTTCTCCTTGGAGCATTTTGTGAGCCTTACCAACTTGCTCACAGCATCAGTGCTTTGATCTCTTGAGATGCAGAGCGGTCAGCGGAGAAAGTAGCTGCCCAGGGATCATCCTAAAGGAGAGTTCTGGGGAAAAGACTGTTCTCCTTTCTGCTCTTGCACTGCAAATGACTTCCTAAAGCCCTCAGAAGTTATCAAAGCTCCTGTTTAAAACCTGGTGGAAGCCATTAGAACTTCTTTTCAAGATCTCCTTGGTGCTTAAGCTTTCTGGGGCCATCTTGCGTAAGTCTGGTTAATAAGCTGGGATCAGTCACGGTGACATCCGTGGTCACAGTGACTTCCCCCTTCCCTTTCCCACAAGCACAAAGGATGCTGAAAATTTGCCTACAGCTTCAATTTCACTTGCCAGGTGATGGCAGGATACTACCACCAGAATGGATTTCAAGCAATCAGAAGGAAAATGTTCTGAATGTTCTTTCCTCTAGAGGAACTTTGGGGGTGATAAGAAATGGGTGATTCCCTGTCCAAAACCCTTCCTGAGAGAGAGAAGGCTTGCACAGGTCTTTGGTAGTTCATGAAGTACACAGAAAATAACTTTGTGCATATAAAGAGGCCCAGGTTTTTATGGGGTTTTTTTGTTTGGGTTTTTTTTTCTTTGTTCTTTTGGGCTTTTTTTTTGTTTGTTGGTGGTTTTTTTTTTGCAGCTCCAGCATTGCTTTGAAGTAGCTGTGAGCTGAGATGTGAGCAGAAAGGGAAAGCCTGGTGACCAGTAGTATGTGGAATATTTTCCCTCTGAATAGAATTCACGAAATATTTGAAAGACCAATAAAGGAAAGACACTTTCCAGGCCTCTCTGAGAGAAAAGAAGAGTTGAAAAATTATCTAAAAAGGGGCAGGAAATTGCCCTCCAGGAGCTGACCCTAATCTGTATCTGATTCAGGCTGTTGATCTTTTGCTGGCTTTTTTTATTTGCCATTTTAATTCAGAGAGGAAATTTTTTTCTTAATCCACTCTTAGGTGTTTTCAGCTCCTGGAGTCCTCATTCAGCCCTCAGCATCCCTGCCACACAAGCAGCCCAGTTCTGCTTGGTTTCATTCGTGTCTGACTTCTCCACACTCTTTTGTCAGCCAAGATTTCCTCACTCCAGCCTTTTGCTTCCTTTTTGCTGATGACTTTCTGCTTACCCCAGAAGCTTCTACTGTCAGACTTTAGCAGTGCATTTGGGGTCCAGTTGCTTGTGATGGGTGCAAGGAGCTGCTGCAGCTACTCAGGGGCCTAGAGGCACAGGTGGTGCTCAGGGAAAAGTCTCCTGCGTTTAATGGAAGGAGAATAAGAATCCCCTAGAGGCCTGGGCAGCTGCCCAGCATGTAGTGGCCATACTGAGCTGAAGCACCTCCCAGCTTCCTTGATCATCCTGTGCTGTGCTGTTAGCATCAAGACCTGAGGCATCAGTAGATCTGGCAGCATGGAGAAATGCAAATTGTGCTGTTTCCTTGGTTACAACTTTGGAACCGCTGTAAAGCTCAGCTTAAAGTACCTCTTCTGCTTAACTTTGAGAAACACTGCTGTTAAAGGCAGTGGATTCTAGTGGCAAATCTGTCATTTAAGATTAATGATTAGTGGCAATCATCTATCAATAATCCCTGGTTAATATTTCCCCAGTACAGCTGTGCATGCCAAAACCTCACTAGGTCCTCTCCTCTGGAGAACACAGGAACATGCAGTTTGTGCTAGACTGCTTGAAACTTAGTCAGGAAAAAGAAAGAGGTTCGTCACCGGGTTCTGTCCCTCCATGCTTTGCATAATCAGCAAGGAAATGTATTAGAATGAAAGAGAAGAAAAAAAAAAAAAGTCCTAATTTCCCCAGGGTTGTATCTAGGTTTGGCTACAGCTACTAAGCTCTGCAGACAGCAAATCCTCCCTCCTGAAAAGAACATCTTGCAAAGCTGCAACAGAAAATATCAGTGTGGTGGACTTAGAGGTCTGTGGGTATGGCAGCTTGAGAGCAGAAAGTTGTAGATCCAGCAGCAGAACAGGCCAAAGTCAAGTCTGCACTCTGAAGGGACACTGTCAGTGTCAGCCTTGGCTACACCCAGATGTGCTGCTGCAGGAGATGCAGAGAGGTGGCTGTGTAATGGCTTTCACTGCTTTGGAACAGGGAGACTGGGGCTGTGCTCACCTGACTCTGTTCCACAGAAGAGACCTCATCTCAGGCAGAGGAATTCAGGAGGCTTTCAGAGAAGCTTTAGTGGAAGCATTCTCCTGCTTTACTCCTCCCAGGGTGAATAATTCCTTGCAGAAGCACTCCCAGCCAAGCATTCTGGCACTCAGTCACAAAAGGGTCTGCAACCTGCCTGCAGGCCTTCACCTCAGGTTCTTCTGGAGCTAGCAGCAGTGGTGAGCATGCATTCAAGGGTGCTAGGCTGGACACTTCACAGCAAATCTCTTCCACATGTATTGCCCAGCAATGTGCTATAAGCAATGTACCAAACTGTTTTCAGTGGATAACTAAGGATCCGTAGGGATCAGTGAGGAAATATTTTCCTTTCTGTCTTGTTTGATCTCTGAATTTCTGCAGGCTTCCAGGCACATTTTTATCAAAAAGCAAGAGACCCATATTGATCACAGGCAGGGGAGGTGCAAGCTTCATTATGTCTGTTTTAAAGGTCCACCGAGAGAGTAAGGAGGGGAAACAGAATCAGCTTTCAAAGACCATGGAGGTCCCATAAGTTAGAGACAACGTCATGGGAAGAAAGGAGAAGGAAAGAGCAGCTGGGCTGTGCTGTGGAGAAAAGGGAACCAACCGACAATAAAGCACCATCAGAAGTGTGTGCTAGGAGAGACTGGGCAGAAAGAGGCAACTGAAGGCACAGGAAGGTGACCTCTTGGGGCTATGCCTATTGTTCTGCAGGAGGACCAGCCAGGAGGTGCTCCCTTGGAGTCGATGTGATGGTTGCTGGATGGATGCTTCTGAGTGGGAGGTGCAAGCCCAGTACTGCCTGGGACAGAAATCTATGAGAGACATCTTCAGATCAAATTGTCAGGCACACCTTGGCCTCTCCCCTGGAGGGAATTAGAGTTTATGCCTTCAGGGGCAGAGGACCTGCAGCCCTGGTAATGTGTGTGGCTATCACATAAGCTTGCTGTGTCAGCAGGGTGACAGGCAGCAGGGTGAAAAGCAGAGGGGGGTGAAGGATGCTGCAGGCAGAAGAAAAAGAATGTAAAATTTAAAATGTTTTTGAAAGCTGTGGTAGTTTTGGGGGTTTCCTGTGAGACTGTCAGACTGCTTGGTGCCTTTTCCAGAGTGGCCTGGTGGAGCTGGGAGTGTTCTCCCTATGGCTTCTGCTTTCTCTTCCATTACTTTTTTAAAGTATTGTTGTACCAGGAGAGAGAGACTTTGCTACTGCTGCCCCACGGCAGCATTTCAAAGTAGAAGCTGCAGCTGGGGCAGAGGAAGTGCAGCTGCCAGCCTGAGATGAGCTGTCAAGCATGGAGAAAGCGGTGGGTGCCCCTCTGCTCCGGCTGGAGTGCCCCACCTGCCCCCCGGGGGCACCTCTCTCCTGCTGGATTTCCTTTCCTTGCGGTCTTCTACCTACGTTAGGGACTCTAGGGGAAGTGTAGCTTTGACTCTTTAAGATTTGCATTACAAACCCATCAGTATTTTACATAAAATGAAAAGTGCTGGGTTTTGCCAACCCAAACACTTGTTTTTGCAGAGCTGAGTACTCTGAGACCAAAGCTAAAGGCAAGAGACCTTGAAGCGTTTCTGTGCTCGCCGCTGGGCAGGCAGCTGCCAAATGTCTTGCAGTTAATGCGATGCTCACCCCAGCAGGCAGCTGCCAAATGTCTTGCAATTAATGTGATGCTCAGCGCCTTTCCCATCCCTTTCCTTTCAGAACCAGTGCCCCGAGGCAGAGGAGCTGGTCTTCAGCCATTTTGTGATCTGTAACGACACGCAGGAGACGCTGAGGTTTGGCCAGGTGGACACGGATGAGAACATCTTGCTGGGCAGCCTGCAGCGCCACCAGTACAGCTGGCGCTCACACAGGTCCCCGCAGGTACGTGGGCGCAGCCTCGCCGCTGCCTTGCTGCTTCGCTCGCCCTGCTCCGCAGCCTCCAGGAGGCTGGGGCCGCTTCGGAGAGAAACGGTGAAAGGAGAGAGGAAAGGCAGAAGTGGTCCGGAGCTCCGCGGGGTGGGGCTGGGTGTGCGCGGCCACCGCTGCGGGAGCTGCAGCTGCTGAAAGCCGAGCCAGGGAAGGTCTCCTGCCAGCTCATCCGAACTCATCGGTGTCTGTTTTCTGTGCACTGGAGGTTTGGGGAATGTCTTCGTGGCTCGTTTTTACCAGAGGCATCTGCTCTCTGAAATGATTTGCAGAGCAGGGTCAGGCTGGACAAATGTCTCAGCTCCGCCTGCACTTGCGATGGAAGAGGCTTGGAATTGTCAGGAGCACCTCCCTCACATAGCTCAGATACTGCAGCCTTGTTTCTTGGGTGTCTTTTGAAGGACAACACTGAAACTGAAATATTTTCTACCTGTCGACAGGGTATGTTTCAGTGAAGCCCAGTTGTTGGTCTTCTTGAGTGGTGGTGACTAGAGGGCTTTGCATCTTGAGTCAGGACAGGGCAGGAATCTAAATCTTCTGTCAAGTGTTCCTGGGGCAGCAAAGCCATCACATGGCTCTCGTTAGTATATACCCAGCAGCTGCCGAGTGATACTGAGCACCTGTGCCACCCTGCTTGCTCAGCAGGAGTCCTCTGCTGAAGAGTTAATAACCTCTTTGCAGAGCCTAGGAGCAGGGAGGTGGATGGGAGCCCCTGCCTCACCTACAGCCCTGGGAAATAGCAGCATGGGCATGTGATTAAAAAAAAAAAAAGTCAAATTTGGGTGATAATTCTGCATAGGAGCAGTGCCCACAAGTGTCACTGGGAAGCAGAGGTGGCAAATTTACCCTGGTCTTTGTTTATGTGTCACTTGGTCACTATGCTGAACCTCAGGAGCTCAGGGAATTGCTTGAGTCCAGCCCAGAGCCCACAGGCTGCTGCAGGCAGTGAACATCTCCTGTGGGGCCAGGCTGAGGCAGCTGGGGCTGGCAGCAGAGGAGCCTGAGGGCTGCCCTCAGTGCTGTGCTAAAGATGTGCAGGGCAGTGTCAGGAGGACACAGCCAAGCTGTGCCCAGGGCTGTGCAGTGACAGGACATGCTCAAAGATATGATTTAAGGGTGAACTTTGTTGAGTAGGGATAATGGTTGGACTTGATGATCCTGGGGGTCTTTTCCAACCGGAATGATTCTGTGATTCTGTGACAGGGCACTGGGGGCAAGCTGCAGCAGAGGAGGTGCCAGGGGAACAGGAGGGAAGGTCTTGTCTCTCTGAGGGTGGCAGAGCCCTGGAGCAGGCTGCCCAGAGAGGCTGTGGAGTCTCCTTCTCTGGAGCCTTTCCAGCCCCACCTGGATGTGTTCCTGTGTGCCCTGCCCTGGGTGCTCCTGCTCTGGCCGAGGGCTTGGGCTGGCTGATCTCTGGAGCTCCCTTCTGATCCCTAACATTCTACGATCCTGTGATCACTGCTTTTATAGCAACCACCCAAAAAATCATTTAAGCCTTTTCATAAACACATGGAAAGAGAAGGAAATGTTTAAAGCAATTATAAATAAAACCAGAACTAAGAAAGGATTTCCTCTTAACAAGTTTTCTTACCCATTTTCTTGTTGCTTAGAAATTACTCAGCTGGGAGAATTCTCTTTTTAGTATCATTCTGGATAGTTCTGGTACTGGGAGTTCTGGTTAGGGTGTGTGATAGTGCTGCCCTTCTACTAAATGTGCACATGGGAGAGAGTTTTACAGATGGGGATCAGCTCAAGTAAAGTAACCAGCAGAGGAGTTAAAATTGCAGCCTGCTGCTGCTTTCTGCCAGCTGCAGCCAGCAGCACAACCTATGTCAATAGCTGTACCTGGGGCACTTAGTGTTCAGACATTGCTCTTCAGCCTGGCACAGCCTCAAGCAGTGCAAGGCATTCCATTGTCCTGGCTGTGGTGTGAGTTTCTTACAAATGAAAAATAGAAGTGCCCAGTGAGAAGGTCCAGCAGGAGGCTGAATCACGCTTTAGGAAGCAGCCGAAGTGGCTGTGCAGACCTTGGCTTCCTTTCTCAGGCACTCATCCTTCAGCTGGAAGTTGGTGATGTCAAAGGGCTTCCCCACTCTGTTTCGACATGGTCAGATTCAGCCTCCTGAGGAACTGGGCTGGTAAACAGTCAGGGGTGTCAGGCTGGACTCCCATGTCCCAGGAGGTGAAACTAACAGCTCACTGCTTCTGACTCAACTGCTCTGCTGGCCAGCAGGCCCTTCTTCTAGTAGGGGTTTAGACCTCCCTTGTCCCAGCCCTTGGAATAATTTCCAGAGCATTTCTGCTCTTTCAGTATTTTTCATCAGTCCTCTCTTGCTGAGAAATGCAGAGACTGAAGCCCAGCACCGAGGTAATTCCACTGAAGCTTTCTGAGAGCACAGACTCTGCACACGCTGCTGAGGCAGAAGGGAGTTTTTTTACAAAGGTCAGGGAATCTTGCCCCCAGCTACCAGCTTTGGTCATTTGGTTGGTGCTAAACAGGAGTCCCTGCAGATTCAGCCTGCTTCAGAGTGGCATTTGGCCTGGGCAGTCCTAACAGCACAGCCCTGCATCACTGCAGAGCGGAAGAGAGAGCTTTGCCTAAGTGTTGGTGCAAATGCGGCAGGGAAGTGGACTGAAAGCCACGACTCAGTGAAGACATGAAGTTGTCCCTCTCATGCTGTGGCACTTTTCTAGCTGTTTCCATGCAAAAATGTCTAACAGCTTGTTAGCAAAGGTCAGGCTAATGCCCAGGCAGAGCCAAGCCCTCCGAGTGTCATACTGAGGGAATGCAGGATGACTTCATGCTTATGAAATTGTTTCATTTCTCAGGATAATTCCCCACTTGCCAAGTGAGTGAATTTTAAGAACTCTGGGAGCTGATTGTGAGATAAATGTGAAATAATCCATACTTCTCCAGTCAGGGACTTCCCTCCAGGCATTAGTTCATACTTGACTTGCCTGACTTCCTCTCGGGGATAGAGGGAGTTAGGACAAGGTCCTCAATACCACATTCTCTTACTGGGAAAGCAAACTGACTTGCACGGCCCTGGCTGGCTCATGTTTCTTGTTACACAGGCACTGAGCAGCAGTGGTTGCCACAGAGGACTTTACTTAACCTCTGCAAGATGTTTTTTTAGTGTGGCAAGGCAGTGCAGTTAACTGAAAATAAGTAGTTTTCAAAAGATTGGATTTCTTTTACATTTCCAGCAGTAAATTTCACTGCTTTGCTTTTCTAATTAAGCACAGGGAGAGGTGCAGTAATTGCCCATTTGAATTATTCAGCACAAATACATTTACCTAAAAGAAGTTATTTTTGTACTGACAGATAGTTCTAGGATGCTTTGTTTAAATTTAGAATAATTTTTTAATTCTGATGAAGCTCCTGTGGGCTGTAATGTAAAACTGTTTCTCTTTTCCATGTTAGGAGAAGAGCTGCAGCACACCAACGAGCTGTGTTCATCAGCCCTTGGTGGTGTCCTTCCAACTGCTCGCTTTAACTGGAGGCTCTTCCATGCCTTCATTTTTTCCTCAGTCCATCTCTCTGCATTTCAGGGGACCTAAATTGTCCCTTTTGACTTTCACTCAGATTCCTACAGGCTTTGTGATTTGATTGATATTTCTGTAACGAGTCTGATCCTCACTCTTCTGCTCCCCTCCAGCCTGCCTCCTTTTGTCAGGATAAAAACCCCAAACTCCACAGTCACGTCCAGAGCTGGGCTAAGAACAAAGCTGAGGACATTTGGGGCTTTAAGCAGTTCTAGCAGAAGCTGCCAGACCTGGTGAGTTCCTTTGGCAGATTGTAATGGACATTTGAGGTCTGTGGATGTCATGGAAGGGGAAGAGAAGCTGCGTTGCTGCGGCGCTCTGCAGACGGTGCTGGCTCCTACACCGTCCTTGGATCTGGCCTGCACTCCTTATCTTCATCTTCAACTTGCTTTGTGGGACAGGCCCCAACGATGTCAAAAGTCATGTTTGCATCCAAAACAGCTGTGGCTTTTAGGAGCGGAACTGGAGCATGTGATACATAGGTTGAAACTCTGAAGTGAGATGAGATCAGATCTGCCTAGCAATTTGCTCAGCTCCAGAATTCCATCTTGCCTGACAGCAGGTAGGCAGAGGGTCCCACTGGGGTCACAGTGAATGTAAACATTAGCTGTTTAGGTGAGACTGCCCTGAATAGATTCTTCAGAGGGTATTTGCTTGCAAATGAACAGCAAGAGTCTTCTAGAACAAGCTTGTTACTTCCCCCACACTTCAGGCTGGCAAAGTCCTCTGACAAAGCAGAGAAATACTGGATCTGACTGGATTCTCCTGCCTTCTGTGTAAAGCAAAATGTTACTTGGGGCAAGTCTCCACTGGAAGTAGCAGCTCCCAGACCTCTCCAGAGTCTTCCACTTGCACTTTTTGCTGTGCTTAACTCAAAGCAGCAGGTGTAGGGGGTAAAAGTGGGTTCTGATGCCAGTGTGGGTGATGACTTCCTTGGAAATGTGGCCAAGTTACTGCTACTAAGCCAAATGGGTTTATTTCTTATCAAAGTAGGTGAGTGTGCCTGGAACAGCTCTCTGCTGATTTATTGCTACACAGATAGGATTTGAGGGAAAAGATCTCTATGGTTTGCTTTTCTCTTCCTCTGAATGTACGCTTCAAAACTCTTCAATAGCTGTTAGCAGTGCTAAGCAGATCAGCCTTGGAGCCACTTTCTTTCCCCCATGAGGCAGAAATCCACAATGGCTCAGAATTACAAATCCAAAATCCAGCAAAATCCAGTCAAAACAAAAAATAATTCTGTGTTCTCTCTTGGTATGTTTCCCTAACAGAAAATGCAGCAATCAGGTGAGCGCCTGTTGTCACAGGTCTGAATTCTCTGCAGGCCAGGAGTTCCTACTCCTCACTGGATCCTCTCTTAGAATGCTTCTGAAGGCCACTGAGTGTCTTCTGTGCCTTTTTGCAATGACTTCTCTCCTGATCTGTGTACTGTTCTTAGCTATACTTGCTGAGCTTTTGTGAATCAGAGTGTCTAAAAATACTCAGAATTAACTTAAAACCTGATGAATGGAAGAGGCTTCTAAGGCTTCTTACTTTCAGATCAGTTTTACAACACTAGAACTCTGCCCTGCTGAGTATCTAACACCATCTCTTAGGTTTTCTGGTGAAATGATGCTACCCCCTGATCACTTCGTTTGCTAAAATTAGCAGTTTTTCTCTCCTGCCATCTCTCTCTGTATTGTTAGTGCTGTTTGCTGATTACTTCTAGCCACATTCCCAGAGATCTCACAACTCTCACACAGAGATCCCTTTGCCTTTTCATGGAATGCAGTTTCTTGGCTCCAAAGTAAACTTCCACAATGATTTCTCGGTTCTTACATTGTCATGTTACTAATACTATGTAATAATAAATATCTTTGAATAATACTATATAATAATACTATAACAATAAATATCTTTGAAGTAACCTCCTACAGAGGCTGTTCCCTTTGCATCTGGCATTTAGCAGCATACACAGAGGATGTTTCTAAAATAAGAAGCTGTCAGTATATTGCAGCAGCTCTTTTGAACGTTGCTTTGTGGATGGGGAGGTTAAATGCAGAGCAGTGGTTGTGTTGCACAGAGAATTAGCAAGGCAGGGTTTGGGAGCCGAGGAGTGCTCAGGGAGAGCTGACAGCATGTGCCTTGGGAGCAGTGACTGGTGAGCAGAGCTGTTTGTGCAGGGCGGGAGCCATCCTGCAGCTACTAACAATCAATTAGCGTTTGTATGACATCTGCCTTTGGAGCACACCATATTTTCTGTGCTCCTAATTGTGACTGACCACTTAGTACCTTTTCTCATGGTTTGGCTGTCATTTCCAGCTGCCAGTCTCTCCAAAGTAAACACTCTTCTTGTTTCCCTTAGTTTTCCTATGTGATGAGATTTATTTTTTTTCCCAGCTGCCTCTGTGAAAAACTGAACCGATTCCAGCCACTGCAGTTAATGTTTTGTTTTTCCTTCTCTGTAACTAATACTTAGGAATCAGTGATGTGTTTGAGTGTCCCAGCACACAACTCCCCTCAAAGTATGCTTGCATGTAAAGCTGTGCCCACACAGCTGCGCATCCAGACCCGTGCCCGCCTGCACGCTGCCCTTCCCGCTGCCAGTGTAAAACCAATTTGGACCCGAAGGCAACAGTCATCACTCATGCAAATTCAAAAGCCACCCACTGAATGGATGCTATTTTTCTGTGTGTAACTTGGGCTGAGAATACCACAAATTGCAAACAGGCTACTGAGCTATAACATCTTTGAAAGTTGTTGCTGTGGTTGCTTCTTAAAACAATGGGCAAAGCCCACCACCCAGCCAGCCACAAGTCCAGCTGGCCAGACCCATGGCCCAGTGCCTGTCCCTCTTTGGGAACAAATCACAGCAGCCCATGATATTCACAAGTTTTCATTTTTGCTCGTGGAAATAATCACAACTTTGGGCCTGATCCTGTTCTCAGTTATTTAAAATTAATTAATGGCAGATGTCCCAAATCTGAGTGAAACTCAACCCTCAAGGGAGAATTCCCACAAGGCCTTTATGTAGCCGTGTTCAAGGACTTGAGGAATGCTTGGGCTCTGCACTGGCCCTCTGCAGAGAATAAATTTTACCCAGAATACTTACTGCTTTGATCCCTTCTATATAACTCACGTTCTGAAGTTTGCACAGCCACAAAAGCTCTACCCAGAGCTTCAGCTGGCCTACATTTCTGTAGCTTCAGTGACCTGCATGTAACAGGACCAATTTGCAGCACTCTGGCTTAAAGAATCTCCACGGGATAGAGGTAAGTGCTGGTGGTGGGGACATGGATGAAAGGCTCCTCGGATGATGAAAGACTCCATTGCTCTGGAAGCTATTTCAGTTCAGCTGGAGAAAAGGCCACTGCTTCTGCAGCGTCAGTCACGCGCGGAGTATCATTCTGCAGCTGCCTTTCTTCTCATGCAGCCAGGCTGCAACTTGCCACCACGTTTGTGTAAGAAATGAAATGTTTCCCATCTCTCAGCAACCTGCTGAGGTGTTCACACACAGACCTAGGTGAGCTGTGCAAGCACACACAACTCTGTCTGCAGCTTTCTTTGCTTTGAGGGCAAGGGCAGTTCTAGTTTGCTCCGTCTGGCCTGGCCTCGCATTTTCTGTTGCGTTGCAGGTAACAAAGACAGTGGATTTCTATGACAAATTTCAAGGGCAGTGAAGAAAATCTCTTCTGTTTTATGCTCCCCACATAACCTTTTTCTTTCTGAGCAGTTGTGTGCAGGATTTTTATCATCTTACATGCAGTGTTTGAGTAGGCAGTTTCTGCAAGTGCTACAGAGCCCTTTCCGTAGTGTTGCTTCTTCTGTTTGCGTCGCCCAACGCTGGCACAGAGAACTGCTGTGCTTAGCATTGCTGGGTGTTCACATGGCAATTCCTGTCCTACTGCACTTACCTACTGAAGCACTAATTGCTTTCTCTCCAGCTGTTGCACATCTGTATTGAAGGCTGGGGAAACTGGCGGTGGTCGGAGCCCTTCAGCGTGGACAACACGGGGACCTTCCTTCGCACCATCCAGTACAAGGGCCGGACAGCATCACTGATCATCAAGGTTCAGCAGCTCAGTGGAGTGCAAAAGCAGGTAAGCATTGGCTCCAGTCTGGGAGAAACAGCACCAGTGACCTGTTCTAGCCACAAATCAGTCCCCTGCTTGTTTATTCTCTCCTACTGCTGTCTGCAAACGACCCCAGGTAGGACAAGTACAGCAAACAGTCTCCTGGGGGCGTTTTCAGTTTTTGCAACTCTTTTCTCCTCCTTGGTCTATCTCTTGGCTTTTAACAGCTCAGCTGCTGCCCCATATCCTGTGTGTTGCAGTAGACATGCCTTTGCATGGAAGGTTGCTTGATGAGTTCTAACAGTGCTGAGTTACACAGTCCCTTGCAATTTTTAACCTCTTAAGAAACAGGCTTTATAAGTTTTTAAGAAACTTTGTATCTTTTTCTGTGGTGAAATGCAGGCCTTTGTATTGTTAAAAAGAGAAAGAGGTCATGAGCAAATCACCATCTGCAGTTGGGGTGCTGTGCAGTAACTTTGAGCTCAACTACAGCAATGTGGCACAGAATTGTAAGCTTTAAAACAGCACAAGTGCTGCAGTGTCTGCATCAGTCAGCAGAAACATTTCTCCTGAAAGCTGGCACCTCACTGCCTGTGCTCAGGAAAGGCTCAGCATCCAGAGACCAGTGCAGTCCTCTTGAAGTCCAACGTCAACCCTGGGCAATGCTGCTGAGTTCAGTGCATCTGCTACATCTTTGTTTCAAGCCCAAATCCTGCTTTAGCAGTATCTCAAGTGTTTTAATGCCCAGCTTTCTGTGAAATTGCACATGCTCTGGCCAATAAAAACACTGCTTTACCATTCACTGCCTTCAGCAGTGCTTGGGAAACCTAAAATAGGGAGATTGTTCTTCTAGAGGTTTTTGCTATGTAATTCAATTCTGCCCTTTCCTTTCACAGTTGTGTGTGTGTGAGCTGCATGCTTTTTTGTGTTCTAGATCCTCATCTGTGGAAGACAGACAGTCTGCAGTTACCTTTCTGAAAGCATTGAACTGAAAGTGGTCCAGCATTACATTAGTCAGGATGGGCAGGCTGTTGTGAAGGAACACATCAACTGCCTTGCAGCCAAGCAGAAGCTGCCTTCCTATGTCCTGGAGAACAACGAGCTCACTGAGCTGAGTGTGAAAGCTACAGGAGATGAAGCCTGGTCCCAGGACGTGTGCCTGAGCTCTGAACAGGCAGAACACAGCTCTGTCATCCAGGTAGGACTAGACATAGGTGTGTGGAATGTAGCCTGACAAACAGACTTTGCATATGGGCTTGTGATGGCTCTGCTGAAGTGCTGGACCATCGTTGTCCTGGAGTAATGTCATGGTGCTGCTCTCTGCCTGCAGGTGCCCTCTTCCAGCAGCTCCCTTACCTATGTGTGGTGCACAGTTGTGACGCTAGAGCCCAGCTCCCGCGTGCAGCAGCGATTGGTAAGTGCAGTTAATGCCTCTGGGCTGTGCCTCACATAACCCACTGCAGAAATTTACTGATAGGCTGCTTCAACAGTTGTAATGCTAGACCAAAATCAGCCTTCAATTGGTACCTCCTTTTCTTCCTGTAGATTCTCTTCAGCCCTCTCTTCATTGTAAGGAGCCATCTTCCAGACCCAATTATCATCCATTTAGAGAAAAGGAGCCTGGGACTGACTGAAACACAAGTGGTTCCAGGGAGGGGGCAGGAGAAAGCTCTCCAAAACATAGAGCCTGATCTAACCCACCACCTGACATTTCAAGCCAGGTAAAGTGCTTGCTTCCCTTGAGAAGTGTTTATCTGTACTGAAAAGCAGGAAGGAGTCATTTACACTCTCACTTCTAGTGCAACTTATGGCATATGCAGAGGGGGTACTGCAGAACAGGCAGGTGTGGCTGAAAGGGTATGACCAGAAGTGGTACATTTGGTATGACAACCCTGAGCGTGTTACTTTTGGCTTGCTAAAAAACTGCATGGTTTTGTGCTTGGAAAAATGAAATCCTCAATCATCTTGAAATGGTTTTTGAAAGCACTGGCAAGTTTTTGGGATCTCAGGCGCCAAGGTTATTGCAGTGGCATAAGAAATTTGTGCATGTCAGTTAACCTTCAGGAACTTGTTAGACATCATCATTTGCTTGCTCCATGGTTACCTTGATCATAGAATCCCAGAATGGCTCAGGTTGGAAGGGACCTCAGAGATCATCTACTCCAACCCCCTGCCATGCCCAGGGACACCTCTCAGCCAGACTCAGCTGCTCAAGGCCTCAGCCAGCCTGGCCTGCAACACCCCCACCAAGGAGGCAGCCACAGCCTCCCTGGGCAGCCTGTGCCAGGCTCTCACCACCCTCACACTCAACAACTTCTTCCTCAGCTGCACTCTAACCCTGCTCTGCCTCAGCTCCAAACCATTGCCCCTTGGCCTGGCTCAGATCCCCTCAGGAACAGTCTCTCGCCAGCCTGCCTGCAGGATCCCTTCAGGCACTGGCAGGCAGCTCTGAAGTCCCCCCAGAGTCTTCTCCGTGCTGCACCCCTCAGCTCCCTCAACCTGTCCTCACAGCAGAGTAGCTTGGAGAGCTTCATTAAAAAGAATTTGGTTGTGCTAATGCTTGGTCTTGTGTGACTGAATCTGTTCTCCATGACAGGGAGGAAGATGATCCATCAGAATGTGCAGTCCCTATCTCGACTGCACTGATCAAACAGATAGCAACTAAATCCCATCAGGATGGGAATGTCAGCCAAATACTGTCTGAGTTCTATGGCACCACTAATCCTGCCCAACCTGCATGGCCATACAACAGGAAGGATTCAGACAGGTAATGCTTTGCTAAACCTTCATTGTGGTTGTCTCATTGCCGCTTTAAAATCAGCTGAAATCATGTGCAAGAAGACTGTGTATGGTCAACACTTAATATGCCTTTGTTAATGATTCCAGCAGAAGGTGAGAAAAATTGAGGTCAGCCAAGGGGCTGCCCGTGATGACACTGAGAAGATTGCATCAGCATGGATTAATAATGAAGCTGTTTTGTGAATGTGCCTTCTGTGCTGCAGCCTTAGAGGCTGCTGTGTTCAGAAGCTGTGGTTTTCAGGACAGAAATGGGGTTGCTGGAAGAGATGTGGTTTTATGACAGATCTGACAGTGGAAATTCTGTGAAGAGATTGCTGTAAGTGACCATATTTACATGGAACTTATGTAGGTCAAAATATGCCTGTGTGACACACACATGGAGCAAGGTGTGTCTGACAGCATCTCCTTGGGTTCCAGATGCTGAGGCAAGAGGAGATTGTTTCTCTATTTCCAAAGCAGAAAACATGTCAGGTTTCAGAAAATGATGGCTACTGATTTGCAGCCTTGAATTCAGCAGTTCTGTGACTTTCTCTTTTTGCATGTTTGGTTTTGAACAGCAGTGAACAACTGTCCCAGTGGGACAGCCCAATGCAGGTGAAGCTGTCGGTGTGGAAACCCTGTGTCAGAACTCTGCTGGTAGAACTCCTGCCCTGGGCTTTGCTTATCAATCAGTCCAAATGGGACCTCTGGCTCTTTGAGGGAGAGAAGATTGTTCTTCAAGTACCCACTGGAAAAGTAATGATACCTCCCAACTTTGAGGTAAGGTGGCCATTCATCTTCAACAGGCACAGCTCTGCTAAGTGTTCTGGTTGTGAGGAATGTTGGTCCAGGTGACTCCCACCTTCCGGTCACTGCAGCCCTTAGTTGTGTGCTGAGGAGCACAAGCAGCAACCTACATCTGCCCTTCTGAGGAGCCAGTGAGCGAGGGGCCTGGCAGACCTGATAGCAGTGTTGGAAGAACAACTTCTCTGAAAGATGCATGGCCAAAAATTGTCCACAAGAGCCTGCAGGGACCCCACCTGCACACACGTGGCTCAGCAGCCTGCTCTGAATCCGCAGTGTGGGCAAGGTGCAGCAGCCCAAGAGAAGTGCTGTAAAGGTTGTGTGTAGCCTTTGGCCCCTGTCAGTTGCAGTGTTTTGAGCAGGGTAGCAAAGCTGACAGGGAGAAGGGAGTGTTTGTTCTGAGAGTGGCTTAAGTCGAGTTGTTTCATAGCCACATGCTCCCAAGGAGGGTTGGATACTGTGAATTTCAAAGGAGGAAAATTCTCTGGGAAGCTGCCTCCCTGAATTCAGAGCTTTGTGCCATGGATTTTGCACAGGAATCAGCTTGGCTGTTCACATGCTGCCTTATCATGGCAGTGTCTGAAGGGGGCTACAGGAAAGCTGGGGAGGGACTTTTTAGGCTGTCAGGTAGGGATAGGACTGGGGGGAATGGAACCAAGCTAGAAATGGGGAGATTCAGACTGGAGGTTAGGAAGAAGTTGTTCAGCATGAGGGTGGTAAGAGCCTGGCAGGGGTTGCCCAGGGGCAGGTGGTCGAAGCCTCATCCCTGGAGGTGTTTACGGCCAGGCTGGATGAGGCTGTGGACAGCCTGATCTAGTGTGAGGTGTCCCTGGGCATGGCAGGGGGCTTGGAACTGGCTGATCCTTGTGGCCCCTTCCAGCCCTGCCTGATTGTATGATTCTGTGATCGTTGCACCCCCAGGACTCTCCATGTTCCAAACAATGGAAATCATCTGACACAACAGCTTGTCACTTCCAGTGGGACAATCTAAGACTTCCCGTTTGCTTTGCCACCTTTTCTTCCCCCCACGTGGGTGTGTTAATAACCAACAGGCCTGGCTGTGCCTGTTGGTATGTCTCAGTGTAGTCTCTGCTGTCTTGATTCCTCCCTGGGGATCAGTCCCATATCCATGTCGTGGTTTCATCTATCCTTGTGCCACTCAGAAGGAGTCAGAGGGAGGATGGAGGCACTGAGATTGCCTTCATGCTGGAAACTACCTTTAGCTGCAGCAGAAGTGTGTGCAGTGATCCAGAAGCCATAACTGATTGTTTTTCACTTGCAGGAAGCTTTTCAGGTTGGAATATACTGGGCAAACACCAACACTGTGCATAAATCAGTGGCAATTAAACTGGTTCATAACCTGACCTCCCCGAAGTGGAAGGATGCTGATAATGGGGAAGTAGTAACCTTGGATGAAGAAGGCTTTATTGAAGCTGAAATAAAACTCGGTGCTTTTCCAGGTCATCAAAAGGTTGGAAGAAAATTACCATCATTTCTAACTGCAGCATTTAGGGGAAAAATGACACACAGCAGAGAAAGGCAATCAGTGTAAGGGTGGGTGTCAAGAAGATGGGGCCAGTTGCTTTTCGGTCGTGCCCAGTGAAAGGCTGAGGGGCAGCAGACCCAAACTGGAGCACAGGAGGTTCCACCTCAACATGAGGAAAAGCTTCTTTGCTGTAAGGAGGCTGGGGGACTGGAACAGGCTGTGAGAGGTCTCCTTCTCTGGAGACTTTCCAAACCCACCTGGATGCATTCCTGTGTGACCTGCCCAAGGTGATCCTGCTCTGGCAGGGAGTTGGACTGGATGAGCTTTGGAGGTTTCTTCCAGCCCCACCATTCTGTGATTGGCTGTGCAGCATGAAAGCTCCTCCCTGGTTAGGTTAATGCATGTAAAACACGATGGAATTATAAACAATGTATGAAGTAGAATTTAAGGAATGATATCTCCAACAATACTCTGTCCAACTCATCTGGATAAGCCCACATCTGAGGGAGAAAGAACCAGTGAACCCTCAGTCTGGTTTAGAAAACATTGACAGATGCATCTGAAGTATTTGATGTGGCTCCAGTTTCAGGAATGTAGACAGAGTTTCCAGGCTGGAAAGAAAATGGCTCTTGTGTCACTGCATTGCAGCACCTTCTGGGGGTGTGAGCTCATCACTGTTTTTGCTCTCTACAGCTGTGTCAGTTCTGCATCTCCTCAATGGTTCGACAAGGCATCCAAGTTCTGCAGATAGAAGACAAGACAGCCATCATCAATGACACTTCCTATCACATCTACTACAGACCACAGCTTTGTGTCTCCAGACCCCACTCAGGAGAGCAGGTAGAGCACGGTGGATGCTGGCTTGGTTTGTCAGCTGCAGTGCCTGGGTGGTTAGATGGGAGGTGTTCCACAGCTCTGTGGCTGTGGCACTTGGGGACATGGTTTAGTGGCCATGGTGGTGCTAGGTGTGGGGTTGGACTTGATGATCTCATAGGGCTTTTCCAACCCAAATATTTCCATGATTCTGTAGTGGTCTCAACTGCATACAGCAGAGAAATCCTTAGATATCATATTGATGAGGTATATCATTATAATTTTAAGTGGAGACTCCTGGGTGAATTCAGCTCCAGTAACTAACTGTGATCAGCAGTCTGTACAAAGCAGGAGTTTCTTGCACACTGCAGCATGAGTTCTGCCTGTTCACTAATGGCCATTTCTGTCAAGCAGGCAGTGCAGGCCATGGTGGCTGTTGAAATTGTGTAGCAAGGGGATGTTGGCCTGGCAGGCTGGAAGTGTTTTGTTACCCTCTGAGGCAGAGTCCAGCTGGCTGAACAAAGCTGCAGAAGTTGGGGGTGTGCCCAAAGTTTGTGTATTGCAGTGAACTGCATCAAGTTGTGCCTCTCAGATTTCTGCTAATCACACAGCCTGCTTGAGGACAGGCTTACAGGAACCAAGGCTGTTGTGCACAGGCAATAGGTTTCAATCAACCCTTCACAGGTATTTATTGAAGGCTGCATTTATAGTAAAATGTGTGGAAGTAATTCTCTAGAGTCAAACTTGCTAAAGGGATTGGCAGATGAACACATTCCCTATTTCTGTCTCCCTTCTGCATTTGTTTTCTCCATGGCAGTATCTGCATTTGTGCATCACACATTTTCTGGCAGTCTTGTTGGCTGAGGAACTAGAAGAATGTGGAGGCTAAAATCCATTCTCAGTTTTATATCTATACATGGGTTTTCTCCTCACAGCTGCTAGAGTGATGTGACTGTTGCTGTTGGTAGATTTATGTTGTGCAGCTGACCATGGACTGTAGATAACTGTGCTCAGTTAATTGCACAGTTAGACCTGAAGACAGAATTTGGCCAGACAGCTTTGAATGCAAAGGACCTGTAGTTGTTGTGGTCATTGGCTGCCTGAGGCTGCTCTGTGCATGGTCAGCGTGAATCAGCATCCTGCTAGGAGCCACTCTCTCATGCCGCTGCCATCTCTTTTCTTTCCAGGGCTTCCACTCACCAGACAGTGCAGTCTTCAGCATCAGTCCAGCTGGGCCAGCAGCTAGTGAGGCACTGAGCACTGTTCCCTGCTGGGACCTGATGTCAGACCCCAGCCCCTTCCCCTCAGAACTGCCTCACACCGAGAAGCGCATCCTGCTGAGCTTGGGTCCGGGCGGCTGTGCCGGCAGCCCTCAGCTCTGGAGCCTCCCTGCTGTCATCAAACAGGAGTTTGCCAGGCAGAGTGTGGCTGTGCCCACAGGGCTTTGTGCTGAAACTGGATTCTGTACCAGGTACTGCAGTCATCAGTCATAAACTTGGCTTGTTGCTAGTAGGAAACCCTGAGAGGTGAATACAGAAGTCAGAGTACCACATGCCCCCAGCTGCAGGGGCAGCTTGTCTTGACTTCAGAATCCCTTACTGCATGATCTCTGTGATGCTTTTGTTCTGGATGGTTTTGTGGTGTGATCAGGTGCAGGTCGTACAGTTTGTATCATGCCTGGACTGCTGTGGCTTTTCTGTGCATACAAAGCTAGAGCCTGAGAAGTTTCTGTTCAAGATTCTGGTCCTCTTTGGTGCGTGGGTGCTGATGTAAGAGTTCAAGGACAATGCAGCAACTTAGAGTAAGCTGCTGCAGGCAGTGAACATCTCCTGTGGGGCCAGGCTAAGGGAGCTGGGGCTGGCAGCTGGCAGCAGAGGAGCCTGAGGGCTGCCCTCAGTGCTGTGCTAAAGATGTGCAGGGCAGTGTCAGGAGGACACAGCCAGGCTGTGCCCAGGGCTGTGCAGTGACAGGCCAAGGGGCACTGGGGGCAAGCTGGAGCAGAGGAGGTGCCAGGGGAACAGGAGGGGAAACTTTGTCTCTGGGAGGGTGGCAGAGCCCTGGAGCAGGCTGCCCAGAGAGGCTGTGGAGTCTCCTGTGGAGACTTTCCAACCTCACCTGGCGCTCCTGTTCTGGACTGGATGATCTTTTGAGACCTCTTCTGTCCCCTAACATTCTGTGATCCTGTGAAAAAGAGAAAAAGGGATGAACCTCTTTCAAGACTCCAATAAGAATGATTTTCAGGTTTTAAAACATGAAGTACCCAAATTTACCTTCATTTACAAACACATCCAGCAGTTCAAAATGAGAGTCCAGTGACCTGTTAGATGCCCAGCTTCAGTTTTCAGACCTGATATCTGAATCTGTTCATACTTGTACTGGTGTGGCCAAAATCCAGTCTGCTGAAACTGGAGAAGCTCCTTCAGTCTGTGGTATCAGCCACATGTTCTTTCTCTTGCCCGAAATGCTTGTTACCATCCAAACCCTTACACAGTTCCTCTGCAGAGTCCAAGAGGTGGCCTTGTGGGCACCAAAGATTCTCACACAGACTTCAGATTACTGCATTGTTATTGTGAAGAACCAGGAAAGGATTCCTTAGGATTGTGACACAGGCACAGAAGGGCTCATGCTCCTAATCACGTTTTCAGACCGCTTGAATTTTTAAAATCACCACGAGGTGAAGGGGTTTAGCCACTAAGTCTGCACAAGGAAAGGAAGAACTTCTGCTCCTGCGTGAAGGGGTTTGATGGAGCTAATGAGTAGAACTAAATGAATTGCTCTTCTGTTGGAGATTTCTGTGGTACTGCTCCACTACACTGCCATTTGAAAGGCTGCTAGCAGCGAGGATCGGCACAGGGGAGCAGGCACTTAGAGATTTATGTGTTTGTGAAAAGCATCTTTGATGTGTGGCAGGGGAGTATGTGTGCAGATCTTTCTGGAAAAATGTGAAGGTTTATGCTGAAAATTTGGGCCTGCAATCTCCTGGTTTTAATTTAACATAAAGCTCTGCTGGCTGGGGCTGTCCTTCCAAACACACGTGCTCAGCTGAGCTCACCAGCAGGCTCTGCAGAGTGAGTTCTTCTCTGTTGTTGGCTGCTATGCCCTTGCCACATGTTCTGTTTAAATAGAATTCTCCATGGGAATACCTCCCACCTAAATGCACACAAATACCTGTGCAGTTGGAACTTGATCAGAAAGATTCTTACAGATTCTTACAGTCTTGAATGTTTTTAATTGTGTGCAACATCAAGGTTTCATCCAAAACATGCACAATCAAATGTATCTGCTTCTGTTTCAGAGCTATAGCACTGACTTACCAAGAGTACCTTGGGGTGACTTACCTCACACTCACAGAAGATCCCAGTCCTCGTATCATTATCCACAACAGGTGCTCTGTTTCCTTGCTCATGAAGGAGAACTTCAAAGGTAGGCAGTGTGCAGGGATTAGAAGCAGTGCACTCTTGTGCTGTCCATTGTTCTGCTGTTCTCTGTTCAGGATGTGTTCTGGTTACAGCATGAGCATGGTGCCCTCATAAAGGCCCTTCTCAAAGTGAGAGACTCTGGAAGATACTGAAGCCTGGAAGCTGTTGGAGCCGATTGTGAGGCCATGAGTATGAACTTGCATGGCTTTAGGCCTGTGGGTCTGCCTGGTTCCAGCCATCAAAAGGGCCTTGGGTGTAGGAAAGCAGTAGGCAGTGGGGTTTTACTGACCTGACTTCATCCCCAGGGAACGTTTGGGTTCCCTCACATTTGCAGATGTAAACAAACCATATTGTCAGAATTCCAGCTTCATGCAACGAGTCGCACCAGGGGAGGGTCAGCTGGAGATTAGGAACAATCTCTTTGCTGCAAGAGTGGCCAGGGATTGGGACAGGCTGCCCAGAGAGGTGGTGGAGTCACCATCCCTGGAGGGGTTCCAGAAACCTAGAGGCATGGCCCCTGGGGACGAGGTTTAACGGCCATCATGGGGTTGGGTTGGTGGTTGGACTGGATGGTCTTGGAGGGATCTTCCAAGCAAAATAATTCTATGATTCTGTGATTCTTTTATGTAAGTTTTATTAACATAAAAAGGAAAACAACCCTGATCATACAAAGCTTGGAGCAACAGAAAAGTCCTGGGTTTATATGGTAATAACATTCCAGACAGGAACCTCCTTGTTTGTGTAGGCACAGGTGAGTGTCGATTTAATCTGGATTTTAGAGAGCCCTAATGTTGTGTATTTGATACCATTTCAGATACACCAAAGTTTGAGGTTTATTGTAGAGAGATTCCAGCTGAATGTTCTGTTCATCACGAGCTTTACCACCAAGTCTGCAGCTACCCAGACTGCAAGACAAGAGATTTGCTGCCCAGCATTCTTCTGAAAGTGCTCTCATGTGACCAGTTAGACAATGAGTGGAGTGATTTTGTGGACATCAACAACCAGGGCACACAGGTAAATCGTGAGGGGCTCTTTCCTGGCTCCCAGCAGAAACGATTGTCCTTCTGACCTGCACAGTTTGCCCTTCTCCTGCATCAAGCATCTCTTTTCTGTTGCTTTTGGAGGGGGGTTAAAGTCTCGGGAGGTCTCCTTCCCAAGGCCCTTGCTGTGGAAGCTTTAGCGTGCAGGTTACCTTCTACCAAAAGCAGCTAGCTCAGAAATGCAGCCTTTCACTTACCTTTAATCAACCTGATGTTCCCTGCAGAAGTCAGTCCTGAAAACCTCTGGCTGCTGTAAGCACAGATGGGGGAGAATCCTTCTGCTCCATGCTGTAATGATGACAGGACTTTCATCTTCCTGCTTCATAGGAGCCGGCACTGTCATTCTTCCTGGCTGTCTTCACAGGAGCTCTGCATGTCTTTCTAAACCAAAACAAACCCCCTCCTTTTCTTTCCTTCTGTTATTTTTCTCTGGTTTGAGGTAAATGAAAGCTTCCTTGGCTGGAGTCCTTTTTGATGGGAGTTTTTGAAGTCACTAGTTTACATGGAATCAACATAAACTGCTGCCTTCTTTGAAAGCAATCCTGGTTTCAGATGTTTTCCCTGGGGACCAATCACGAAATGCTCTTGATTATTGAGTGCTATGTTCTGCAGCAAGTAGTTCAGTTCCATCCAGTCAGCCAGGCAGGCAGGGCAGGGTTTCAAATTTCAGCCATTAATGTGATGCCAGCCCAGGGTTCTTTATAAGTATCTGGCCCCTAGAAGGAATTAGATGCTAAGGCAACATTTGGGGATCGTTGTCTACTCGAAGAACTCTCTAAATGAAAAATGTAGCCTTCTGTTACTGAACTTTTTAAGGTTTACATGCAGAGAGCTTCCCCAGGACATCTCAGTCAGTCTTTATCTTAGAAAACTCTAAGTAAATAAGAGATGTGCTGATAGCTTCATGTACAGCTTGCTCCAGATTGGGAAACCACTGAGATTTACAGGATCTTAAAGAATTTGTGCTCTGTCTACCTAGCCTCCTATTCCATTTGAAAGAAATGTGTATTAATTTACTACAACTGAGGTATTTCTCATCAGAATCATCTTAACTTGGAATGAAAGTGTCCAATCTCTAATACCAGTGAGGGAAATGCACTCCATGTCTTTTTTTTCCACTTTAATTCTATCGTGCAAGGCTGCAAATCTTTTTTGGTTAAACAAAGCATTCAAGCTAAGAGACTGAAATTGGAAATTCTCTTATGTGTAATTCTCAGAAGAGTAAGACATAGCTTGATGAATGAGATTTTGTATCTGTACACAGTTGTTATAAATGGTGTGATGGGAATCAGTTTAAGTGCTGATCCTACCGACTAAGGCACTTGTTAGCAGCAGTAGAGAGTCTTCAAAACAAGCTGTGTATTGCAGCTGTGCCAGCCCCATTAGCTTAGAGTTCATCCTGACATTTGCATCCCTTTAAACGATTGTGTTGCTAGCAGCCCTGCCAAGAAGGAGGAAGGCAACTCGTTCTAGCAGGGACTGCCAGCAAAGCTGAGAAAACCTACACCTTTTCTCTCCTGGAACACACAAACCAGGCACCAGTGCACAATTAAGCTCAAATACGAAACCCCTTCCCTTCAAGTGGAATATTTATTTCTAAGGACAGTTATTTGGAATGAAAGTTTGCATATCTTGCCCAGTTGCCCTTTTCCTGCCTTTTCACATGTTTTGTGCTCTCCAACAGGCCTTTGCCATTTTCTTGCAGGAGCACCTTGCGTGGGAAGCTGCTCTCACTAAAACAGTTTAGCTGGCTTCAGATGTGTTCAGTGTGAGCCAGCCAGGCCTTCATGAGTCCAGAGTGGTAGTTATTTACTCTTCATGTGTTTGCATCATGCCACCGACCAGCTCTGAGCTAGGGCACAGCAACAAAATGGTAGTTTAGGGTTTGGAGGAGGTGAGATTCTGCAAAGCTCCAGGAGTTTGCCTTTCTCCCTAATCCAGAATCACCATTTAGCATTTATTCTTCTCTCATATAACCTCCCCTCTCCTTAGCACATCTTGCTTGTTTCTGGAGAATAAGTTTCTTACTACAGTTTATTCAGTTATAAAGGATGGAGTGCAAATGTAATCTTGCTGTACAATTTAAATCCTTAGAATAACAGAGCTTTTGTTTTCTAAAGTACTCAAATCTGCTTCTGGTTTTCCTGAACAGTATCATGAAGGGTGATAGAATACTGGAACAGGTTGCCCAGGAAGGTAGCTGAGCCCCCATCCCTGGAGATACTCTGCTCAAGAAAGGCCTGAGCAGCCTACTCTAGTGGAGAATGTCCTTGCTGACTGCAGAGGGGTTGCATTAGATGACCTTTGGAGGTCCCTTCCAACCCATTGCATGAGTGCTCAAACAGTACTGAGTACAAGATGCCAGCCAGAAGGCATTAGTAGGCTTAATGATGCCTTTACAAGCAGTGCTTTCAGTAGTGTTTCCTGTGCTTCTCACCCTCTCCCTAGATTGTGTTCCTGACTGGCTTTGGCTACCTTTACGTGGACATCACCCATCAGTGTGGAACTGTAGTCATAACCTTGGCCCCCGAAGGAAGAGTGGGACCCATCGAGATCAACCTCAGCAGGTACATGAAGCACAGAAAAGATGATCAGAAGCACTACCAAACAGTGCTGAGAGGTCAATCAGCTGGCCAAGCCTTGGCCAGCTTAACAGCTTGAGCTTGCTTGTTTTGTTTGGTATTGCTGTGTGCCCTGTAGCTTCTGTGCAGAGCATACCTTGTGCTTGCTGTGCTCCAGTTACAAAATGACAGTCTAACATCAAGTCACGTAGGGTAAACACCAGGGGTCTGCTGCAAAAGGGAGTCCTGAGTTGTTCCTTGAGGAGAAGAACAGGCATTTTCCATCCTGATTAATTTTGAGTGTGTTTATCAGTTTAAAAGTCATCTAGGCCTGTCCTGCCATCTGTAATCGTGCAGGCTCCCACTAAAATTGGTGGGAAGCTTGGTGTGCAGGAGATGTAGAAACAGTCTCACAGTCAGTAATTAGCTGCACTTGATTAAAACACTTCTCTTTACAATACTTTCACACTTCCATGACACACCACCACCTGTCCTCAGCTCCATTCCACTGCAGTTCTAACAGTGCCTTTCCCCAAAGAGCAGAATGCCTCCCTCTTACAGTCAGAGAAGAATTAGCTGTGCTGGTTTTGTCTGCAGCCTGCTGCCCAAGAGGCTGCTCAGCAGCAGTACATGATAGCTCACTTGCTAGTTAACCTTGGCAGTGGGCAGCAGCACAGGGGCAGGTCAGTACCATTGGTGTCAAAGTGCTGTGGTGGCTCTGTTGGAGGGCACTTGCTGCCTGTCACATGAAATGAGTTATGCATAATGGTAACTTTCAGCAGTGCCTCCAGAAAAGGTTGCAAGAGCCGAGGCTGCACACAGGCTATCAGAGGCCTGTGTTTGTTGTCTGCTGTTACAGCTGGCTCTGTTCAGATTCAGTAGGGAGTAGCTGTGTGCGTGGAGACCTTCCTGTCCAAGCTGTGCTGTCGATTGGTAAGGAGAAGCAGGCAGAGATGTGTGATACCTCCTGAGTGATGCTCACTGTGGTGATGAAGGCTGCCAGGTGCCATGAAGATTAATGAGATTTACCTGAGTTTCCCCTGTACTGTAGAGAGCAGTTCTGGTGACTCAGCGAGGAGTCCAGGGGCCAGGCGAACTACCTCAAGTGACAAACCCTCTCTGTCCTCTTGTCTAGGAGCCAGGAGCAGACCCTGTCTCTGAAGATGTTTGTCAGCCAGCTGAGCCTGGCTGCCTTCGATGACATTACCAACCCCAAGGTCTCGTGCGAGCTCCTGCGCCTCACAGCGGACAACCTTTTCCTGCACGTGGCCCCAGCCACCAGCTACCCGAGACCCGTGCCACAGGAGGCCCTGGAAGGCCTCCCACACTTTCACAGCCTCCAGGTGTATTGTGAGGACCTGCAACTGGACAATCAGCTGTACAGTAAATCCAACTTCCATTTTGCAGTCCTGCTGTGCCAAGGAGAGAAAAACGAGAGCGTACAGTGGCCCAGGGTGAACAACCTCATCGTTTGTAACGAGGATCTGGAGAGGTGCAAGGAAAACTGCTTTATAAAGCTCTGCATTGCTTTTTCAGAGGAAAAGAACTTCATGTTTCATGTGAATGACCTCAGCTTTGAGCTCAAACCAGCCAGGCTGTATGTGGAAGACACCTTTGTTTACTACATTAAGACTCTATTTGACACATACCTGCCAGAAAACAAGAGCCCTTGTCCGTCGCCGGGAGCGTCGGGCACTGCCCCGGCACCGCCCAAGCCAGTCAGGGAGCATGCAAGAGCTTTGGTCAAGCCAGTGAAACTGAGGAAGCTAACAATACAGCCTGTTCACCTCCTGGTCAGCATCCATGCCTCGCTGAAACTCTACATAGCCTCAGATCACACCCCTCTCTCCTTCTCTGTCTTTGAGCGAGGACCCATCTTCACCACTGCCAGGCAGCTCATCCATGCCCTGGCCATGCACTACGCTGCTGGAGCGCTCTTCAGAGCAGGTCAGTGCCTTCCCTTAAGCGGTGATGTTTGCATCAGGTACCGGTTTGCCTGCTTGTCTGCCAAGCTGAACCGCCTAGGTGTCAGCCATGCAATCCCTGCTTTCCTTAGACACTCTTTGCTGATGATATTTTCAGGCATCTTTTGGGCAATGAAATGTTTGAGCAGACCCCGGTGAAGATTCGTAAAGCTGTGCTAAACACTGGCCAGCCACCTGAGGGCTTTGCAGACCCTGCACACAGCTTAAAAACGTGCTCTGGCTGCCCTAGGGTTTGCTGGTTTATGTTGCAGCACTAGTCAGAACCAGCCCACGTTCCTCACCAAAACTACATTTAATTGAATTATGCAGCATGTTGCTCTGTGCTCAGGAGTAAATTACAGCCCTGGATCCTGGTTTGTTGTTAGAGCTCCTCTTGGCTGCTGCTCGTGAGTAGGAGTCTGTCTTGCCTCCTGCAGCCTTCATACTAAACTGGCACACAGATGTTTGGTGTCCTTTGATCCGAGAACTATGGAGCTTGCTTTACGTTCTGCCATAGAAGATCAGTGGTGAGCAATTAGTTTATTAGGTAGACAGGTATGTTGTTTCCTGTAAATATTAATTTAGAAATCATGAAAATTGGCCTCTTACCTGACTTGGTGTGGAATGGAATTTGAGACAGGAGGAAGCTCCTCCATGATCACACACAAGTAGTGTACTGCACAATGGAATTCCTGTGCTGAGTTCCCAACACTGCACTCTCACATTTCAGCTGTGTGTGAAAAGAAGTGAGATACTGAGCAGTTCTTTCACTGTGTGCAGACCTGACTTGCTCAGCTGACTGTGGCAGCCATACACAGAGCTGTGCACCAGAGCACTGTGCACTGATTTATTATTTTCTTGCATTGTTTTACTTGCAAATTTTGCAGGCTTTTCTTTTCACCGCTTGTTTGAATTCCTTTTAGAGTCAAATCCCATAGTACAAAAGGAGAAATCTGGTTACCTGCTAATAAAGACTGCAACGGTGGCCAAATGTGGTTCACACCAAACATGGTGTGAATGTTTCAGCTGGCTAGGAGTGGTGATAGACTGCCCCAGGAAGCTGAGCTTGTACTGACTTTCCATCCACAGCATCCTAGGTGAGCACTTCTGCTAGTCAGGGATTCTCGAGCCTGATCTTGGTCATCCCTCCTGTGCTGTCCTTGCAGTGTGCACCTGTGCACAGACCACCTCGTGCTCAGGGTCAGTAATGGAGCTGAAATCAAGCAAGTTTAAAGAACAATCAGTAAGCTTTGCTTCAGTGACACTATGCTAGAGGAAAACTCATAAGCACGTAATTAGTTACTACTCAAATCCCACTCAAAGCACTAAAACTAAAGTGTGTTTTTTTGAAAGGGTTATCACAATTAAAATGTTTGCTTGGGCAAAAGAGGAGGTGCTTGGAAGGCTTTGTGATGCTGTGTCAGCAAAGTTAACAAAGAAGGGAAAAAATCAAGCAAAGAGCTTTCTGTGCTCTGCAAACCTGGAGTCCTTTCCTCACTGTCCTGGATTGGACTCTGGTGAAGGAGAACATCACCCTGCAGAGTTTTAACCACATTCATCTGCAGAGTCTTTGGCTTTGTTCTCTCCCCACTATCCCATGCACAACTTCTTGTGGCACCTGCACAAGTGGCATTCCCACGCAGCTATGCCTTATGCTCCAAGTGGGATTTTTGCCCTTAGCTGTCTGCAAGGCTTTTGCTGACAGATAGGAAGGGGCAGGACTTGCCCCAGAGCCTGCTAAAGGGCCGTGTCAGGCTGCCCCATTTGTGGCAAAGGAGAGGTGAGAGTCTGTGTCTGTAAGTGATGACTGGGCCTGGAGAGCCCTGCTCAGAGATGCTGATTAGCATTGCTTGTCTCCAATTAGCAAAGCTTGCAATGAAAATCTCCCATCCTTTTCTAATTAAGTGGGCTTCTATTTAAAGGTTAATAAAATTGTCTTTAAAAGCATTTCTGTTACCAGCCAGATCTAACCCTGTAGTTGCATATAAAGAAAATGCAGTGGCTCTCTGCTAATACAGCCATAAATGTTTCACATTAGTGGCTATAATTGCTAGTGGATATACTTGGGAAATGGTAACCTGACGTGGGCCTGTATTTCTGCCCTGTAAAACACAGCACCGAGCTTGTCAGTTGAGGGATGTTCCTGATTCGGCGTTTTCCTCTTCCTGACTTACTCCCACACCTTCCTGCTTGGCTTGGGTGGTCCATGCTGGCAGTGAGGAGCCATTAGTTTTGCTCTGAGCACGGGACAAGGAGGGTCACCCTCGATGCAAAGTTGCACATTTCCTCCAGCATTGTCTCTGGGGGTGAGCACACAGAGCTTCCCAGAGCTGACAGCCTGCAGGCCGTTCCTGGGATACCAGCGGCCATCGGCTTTGTGTCTGACTGACCTCACTCCTGCTTTTAATCCAGTTTTGATTCCTGCCCATGCTGACAGGCCAAGCTGGTGAGTGGAGCTAGAATCTGGCAGTGCCTGCTGGGAGTGCAGCCAGGCACTACAGTTACAGGGCAGCCTCTTCTGTCACATCGGGACAAAAGTGCCAAGAAAAATGAAAAAGAGGGACTGTAAGGGATTATTGCAGCATTGTTGATGGGCAGAAGCAGCTTCTTTTCCATCTGTACCCTGCTCCCCACCCCTCCAGATTTCGTTACCTCACAGAGTGCAAGGATAAGCCATTACAAACACCACAGTGAGGGAGTCACAGACCCAGCCCGCGGTGCTGGCCTCCCCCGGTGCCCAGCAGGGAAGGGCTGCCAGGGGGCACTCCTTTCCAGGGCAGGCACCACGAGCCCACAGTGCTCACTAATGCTTTGCTTGTCACACTGCCAGCCGTGCTTGGGGTTTGCTCTCAGTCTATCCCACCCTCTTCCTTATGTCTGCTGTGGTTCCCACTTTGTATGCTCACAGATACTGGAGTTCTCAACCTGTCAGGTCTGAAACATGGGACACATTCAACAGGAATAGTAGGTTTGGGGGGGTGGTTAGAATGATAGTGTGACATTAATTCACTTCATATGAGTAACATTTTCTCTTCTGTTCAGTTTCATGATTCAGCCTTCCACAGGAGTGACTGGGAGGGGTTTAGAGAAAACAAGAAAAGCATCTGGATAGCAGGAGTCTGCGGTGATGAGATGGGAAGGAGAGGGCAGGGCAGATCAAGGACCCTTGGCGGGAGAGCAGAAGGCCAGTGTGTCCACCTTTCAGTCTCCTGGTCCTGTCATGCCTTGTGTTGCTCTGGCAGTGCCAGTTGAAAGTGCTGGTAGCAGAGCTCAAAGACCAGGCAGTTCTCATGTAACATTTATTGCCCTTTCTGAAGCCGTCCCTCCAGGCTACTGAAAAAGAAGTTCTGCAGCACCATTTCCCTAATAAATCTGCTGCCAACCAGCCTGAGAAAGACAAGCCCTGCAAACAGCCTCCCAGCAACTGGCTGCTGTGCACTGGGCCGTCCAGCAAGCTGCTGGCAACCCTGCCTTTGTATAGGAAAGCAGCTGGGCAGAGCTCTGCTGGGATATGTGTAAGGAGTACTCCCCTCTGAGTAACCTACTCGGCACGTAGAGGTCAGCACCCAGCAGCAGGCATTTGTCTGCCTTGCACTGTGCTCCCAAAGAAAGTGGTGAGCTTTAGAAGGGGTGGGATAGATTTAAATTAGCTTCTTAAGCACTTGTCAGAACCCTGCATCCTCTTCGCTAACACTCCGGCAAGCCCCTGCCCTGCAGGCTGCTGTAGAGCAGTGCTCGTGTCAGTGTGAACCTCCTGTGACAGCTCTGTCGCAGAGGATGTGAGATCACAGCACTGCCTTCCAGCGATCTGAGCTCCCCCGTGGCTGGGAGGCTCTGGCACCCACCTCCCGAGCACACTCAGCAGCGGTAGGGGCAGCTCCTGCAGGAAGTCTTTCTAAAGCTGTTTGTGAGTCTGCCAGAAGGATTTCTTTGATTTCCAAAGTACGAGAGAGTGCCATTGCCGCCTGCGGAGTGCCTGAGTTATTTCCTGGGAACTCAAAGGAAGTTCCCAATGTGATGAATTCTGGTGTGAAAAAGACAGCTGAGGAGTAGGCTTCTCCCAGGTGCTGCTGCCGCTGAAGTTTTTGCAGCCCTGACGCGTGCCTTGTTTCTCCACACAGGCTGGGTCGTCGGCTCGCTGGAAATCCTGGGGAGCCCGGCGAGTTTGGTGAGAAGCATAGGAAATGGCATTGCAGATTTCTTTAGGCTGCCCTACGAAGGGCTCACCAGGGGCCCAGGAGCGTTCGTCAGTGGAGTTTCCAGAGGAACCACATCATTTGTAAAGCACATTTCCAAAGGTAGAGCTCTCACTTTGTTGTTCCAACTGCCGCCTTGTCGTGGTGCGTGGCTACAGGCTGCGCTAAGGCTTTAAACAACACTGTCTGCGGCGCGGCTCGGCTCGGCTCGGCGCGGCTTGGCTTGCTGGGCTGCAGCGAAGCGCTGTGAGGAAAACAAAGTTCACTTACAACATCTTATGCATGAAGCAGAACATGTCAGAGACTTCAGAGTTTTCAGCCCCGCAGTGGGAAGTGGAGATTGGCTCAGCCAGGCTCTCCTGTGATAGCTGCAGAATATTAAAGGTGTTCTGCACTTCTGCTACCCATCAGAAACCCGACCCCGCTGCCTCATCGGATTCGTTCTTGCTTCTTTCTAAGAAAGAGTCAGGGCAGCTGTCAGAGGCGTGCGGGGCCGGCTCTGGACAGCCGTGCCCGGGCCCGGGGGCGCCGCTGCTGGCTGTGTCTGCACGCACAGTGCCACCGCGTGGCGGCAGCCGCTCGCTGCTGCTCCCGCAGCACACTGCCTCCGGCTCCGGCCTCCCGCAGCACACTGCCTGCAGCCTCCTGCTCTCAGTATTTTGCGTACCTTTCCTCCTCCTCCATTTAGGTTAGCCTTGCAGAAGTTTGGGAGCTGGGGAAAGATGCTCGGTCCCGCAGTGAGGCACAGAACATCTCCCCGGCTGACATCCAAGTGTTCTGATCCAGCCCCATATGTGTCTCTGTGTGCGTTTAGGTACCCTGACGTCGATTACCAACCTGGCAACCAGCCTCGCCCGGAATATGGATAGGCTGTCGCTGGATGAGGAGCACTACAACAGGCAAGAGGAATGGAGAAGGCAGCTGCCAGAGAGCCTGGGAGAAGGACTGAGGCAGGGGCTGTCTCGGTTGGGCATTAGCCTTCTAGGTAAGTGCTGCTGACTCCCAAGCTGAGTGGTAAGACTGTCCCCTGGTCTGCTGACCAGCCTCTTCCAGCTGCAAGCTCTGTGCGCATTGGTGTTTTCCCCTGGCATCACCTCACAGCAGGTGTGTGAGTGGCTGTTACTTTTTATGGAGGTTTAGTGACTCGGGGTGGGGTGGGGGGGTGTTGCAGGTGAAATGACTGCAGATGCAGACTGAGCTTGCACTGACTTTGTGAAACAGTGTTTTCACTGGTACATGATACAGATCTGAGAAGGAAAGAATCGTTCTGCATTGGGCAGAGTGACTTGTAACTGAGCACAGTCGTCGCCGTGCAGCGAGTCACAGGGATGCCCTCAGGAACTGCCTGCTCTGCTGCACTGTACATATCAGGGATTCTTGGGTCAGCTTGAAAACCACTTGAACCTAGTTCAGATGAGATGTTAAGCTTTGCTGAGGAATTCTGCTGTTAGGGAGACCCAGCTCATCCTGATTCAGTGCAGTGCATTCATCAGGCAGCCAAGAGGCTTGGTTAGAAGGGAGGCCTGCTCTGGCCATTTCAATAGAGTACCTGAGTGCTTGTGAACCAACCCACACCGGAAAAAGCTCTCCAGGGGGGTTTGCAGTGGGAGCCTGGATTTTCTAGGTTACTTCTGCTTGTCACACAGCAAAGGAATGCAGAACTGTATTGCTTGGCAGAGTTCCTCAGGACATATTAAAGAGTATGAATCCCTTGGAGATCAAAGTGACCAAAAGCAGCCCAGTGCAAAAGGTTAGAGGAGCTGAAGCCTGAAAGGATTTGTCTTCTTTCCTAATCTTCACTAGTGTACACAACTCCTAAATTTGCAACCACAACCCTGAAAGCCCCAAAGAGGAAGTGGTAAAAATGTTACAAGTTTGGGTTGAGTTACTGGAAATTATTTTAAGTAATAACAGTAGATGATGTGAAGCACTGTCATTTGATAATGCCTGTAAACCAGCAAGCAAGTGTCCTGGGAGACCTCTGCCTGGAGAAGAAATTACATATGCTGGTAGCTACTATCCTAAGAGTAAGCTGCTGGTGGTGTTGCAGAGCAAAGGGAGTTTGGAGAAGGATTTTTCCTTCTTGTTTAATTGGGCTAGGGGCAGTCAGATTGAGAAGCTAGAGGAGAAGTTATGCTTTTAGAAGCACTGTGTCAGCCTGGGGTGCACGTGCTGGTGAAATACTTTGGTGATCTTTGCTCAGTTATTATGAGACAGCAAGGGGATGTGGTGGCTGTGCCCTTCACTGACACCCAGAGCACTTCAGAGCTAAAACCATCAGCTGTACAGCCTGGATCAGAGAGCAGAGCTTCGCAGCTTTGGCTGTACCAAGGCAGAGTTTCTGCTGCTGGTGGAAGGCAGGAGCTCGTGCCAGGTGTGCAGAACTCAGCTGTGCCTCCACTGCCCGGCATGCAAGGCTGGCACCGCTCATGGCACTGTGCCTGGGGTGAACACAGAGCCAGAAACAAGGGCTCCAGCTGCTGTGTCCCCCACTGCCTAAGCAATCAGACCTTACCTTAGAAACTTAGAGCTTTAAAAGAGCTAGGATCTTGTTCTCATGCCTGCTGCTATTTAAAGCCTCCACTACCACGGTTCTTAGCAGCAGAGGCAAGGAAGCACCTAGATAAATAGCTCTGGTTATTGTGTGGCTGGAGTTGACCAGTATGGGTCCTCTCACTTAGGGAACAACCAGAACTATTCAGTGGCTGTCAGGGTTTCTTAATTATCTAAAGATGATTTTCAGAAGCATGCTTTCTCTGGATAGCAGCAGAGCTGCTGTGTTCATTTCCTTCACAAGGATGAGGAGTGCAGGTGAGCATAGATCCTTTGAAGCCATAAGCTTTGTGACTTTTTAATTGTAAAATTGAGAGGTGTGAAAAAGGTTTCCAGGATGGTCACTGCCTCGTGAAAAGCTTTCCAGGATGGTCATTGCCTCGCAAAAAGGTTTCCAGGGTGGTCACTGCCTCGCAAAAAGCTTTCCAGGATGGTCACTGCCTCGCAAAAAGCTTTCCAGGGTGGTCACTGCCTCGCAAAAAGGTTTCCAGGGTGGTCACTGCCTCGCAAAAAGGTTTCCAGGGTGGTCACTGCCTCGCAAAAAGCTTTCCAGGGTGGTCACTGCCTCGCAAAAAGCTTTCCAGGGTGGTCACTGCCTCGCAAAAAGCTTTCCAGGATGGTCGCTGCTCTGCAAAAAGGTCTCCATGATGGTCACTTGCAGGCTGCCTGTGCAAGCCATCTGAGTTCTGCGAGCAGCTTCAGGGATTGCAAAAGCAGAGTTGGTGCCTGGGCACAGGAAGGCAGGACCCCAAAGTTCAGTGACACTTCCTGGTATCCTCAAGAAGAGCTGCAGTGCTAATGTTTCTGAAAATCTGGCTCTTGGTGGCCCTGATTCAGCAGAGCACTTAAGCATCTGCTTAAGAGCTTTGCTGAACCAGGGCCAAACTCCTGTACTCTTGTCTCCTTCTCAGTGCAAGTTGTTCCCTGTGGTACATTCTTAAGTGCTTTGTCCTGTCTCGTTTTAAATGACTCAAGCACTGTCAGGGTGTTGTTTGATTGGATTGTTATCTTTGGCCAGCTGTCCTTTTCTACTTCAGGGGAGACTTCTGGCTCACTGTAGGAACATTTCTGTGTGTGAAAGAAGCAAAAGCTTGTGCTAGGTGTGCTTGCTGTCACGTTGGTTAGGCAAAAGCACTGTGAAGATGTATTTGAAACATTCAGGTGATCAGCATTTCCCACCAGGGAACTGCCTTCTGCATTTTGCATGGCGGCATCAAGCTTCAAACGGTGATTCGCAGCCATGTGAAAGAGGCTGCTGAAGCTGTGGACGTTCAGTACTGGCCTAATGAAACACACTGCAGTGAGGTGGCTCCTTACTGGAAGGCTGTCTTCACAGGCACAGCAGTGCTCAGCATCTCTCTTACTCCCCCCAGCTTCTGGGGAAAGCAAGTTGATAGTAGCAGTGCCTGCAGTGTAGCTGTGCTGCTGGGGAAGATAAAGCCTGCACTGCAGAGGCTCAAGTGTTGGTGATTGATGCTGGTGATTGTTCTTGCTTGCAGCTCCTGCTGAATCAGGGCTACTCCACATTTGCCCATCTACAAGCAAAATACTAAGAGTTAGTGCCCATCCTGGAGGTGTGTTCTATTCTACACACTGTGTTAACACACCCCAGCAGACCTCCTCTTCTTTTACCTGCATTTTCATGTTCTGTTTGCTGGAGTGCAGCTCCGCTGCAGCCGCGTGTTTGGTGTGAAACTTCTGTGGCAGCCCTGAAGGCCGACAGAGGTGGAGGAAAGGAACGAAAACGGTTTCAGCTGGGCTGTCTTCCAGCCATGTGGCAAAGCATGGGCAGCTTCTCCTGGCGGGAGATATTTCCCAATTACTTCTAAGTTCTGCAAGCTGTGCTGTGCTCGCCCAGCGCTGTCAGCCTGCACGCCAGCCGCTTGCTGCCTGTAATCAAATGCTCCTTGAAGTAATCCAGTGATAGACTCCCAACTATCTGAATTTTGTAGCTATCAAAGTATCTTTTTTATGGTTACTGAGCAACATGTATTAAGCAGAGCACACCCCAGCTGATGTTTAGCAGATGTTTTGGTGTGGCTGGAACCTCTTTGGTCCAGTAATGGAAGAATATGGTTTGGTTTTGTTGCTTTGGTGTTTAATTTTATTGAGGTTTTTTTTGTACATGCATAATCTGTGTGCACATATGTGGACATGCATATAAAATTGAATGCCTGGGGTAAGGAAGGAAAGAAAAATGGAGAATGGTTTCATTTTAAAAACGAAAAATAAACATTTCTACAGAGAAGGGTCAGGGGCAGCAGAAGGAGACCATAGCTGTCTGTAGGTGGTGAGAATGATCTGCTTCCCTCAGGCCGTACTGCAGGCCGTGGGGAGAAGCTTTCTGTGCTCAGCCCATCCAGCACACTGCTGTCTGCCAGTAACTTTATACTAGAGACCAGGAAGCCACCAGGACACAAGGGGACATCTGCTTGGCAGTTTCTAGTGCCAGGAGATGCAGCGAACCTCAAGTGTGTGTCACCATTACCTTGCTGCTGTTGGGGGTTGAGGTTGCTCAGCCTTTGACCTGCTGTTGTCTTTCCTTTGCCCTCACACAGCCAAGGAACTGCACAGAGCTGATGTGCCCATGCAAGGGTGGCAGGAGCAGCTACTCTTTAGTGAAAGGAGTAGGGTTATAGTTTGTTGTGTGATCTGTGGGCACGTGAATGAGTTGTGCAGGGGGTTGCAACCGGAGCTAAGAGGTTACAAAGGGTGAGCAGAGAGCTAAGAGGAGATGCTTGGTTGAATCTTTCGCAGGTGGAAAGACAGCACTTGCAGAAGGATTGGAGGTGCTAAAGGGCAGTGGCTTTACAGCCAACTTCAGAACATGCATAAAGTGGCAGAATAACACAACGTGTGCCAGTACTGAACAAGTGGCTAATCAAGCTGTGTATTATTTAGGTTACTATATAAATAATCTTATATAACATAGTCACAGCAGTTTCCATCCTCATTCCTTGTCCTCTGGGCCTAATTCCAGCAGAGAAGTGCCTGGAGCATACCACAGGTCCTTTGGAGTAGGCTCTTATTTATTATTACCTTATAACACTGCTCAAGTGTATTGCAGTAAATAATTTACTAGTGCTAGGATTTAGGTGGATTACATTTAATAAGGCAATAACTTCTGTTCTGAAAGTGCAGTTGCTGTGGATGACCTCTATAGATATGGCAAGGGAGGTCACAGGGTAACGCAATACTGCAGCTTAGCAGAGCGCCAAGGAGTGCTTTAGCCTGCGAGTGCATCAGGACTGTAGAAAAGAGGAGGCTGGATGAACCATCCCACTTGTGCAGTGCAGTGCTGGGGTGTCTTAGCAGCAGGAGCAGCTGGTGAGTGTTAGTGGAAGAGAGCTCACCTGAAAATGTTTTATTTCTATGGCATGGCACTAAGAAATCCTCCTGGCCTCGGTGGTACCAAGGGGAGGTGTGCAGCTGCACACAGCCTTGGTGAGTATCACACTCAGACCTGCATTTTCTGCTGTTCATCAGCAAAGGATACAGAGAAGCTGGAAGCAATCTCCTTCAGAGCAGAGGGAGGCATGCATGGGGGATGCAAGTTTCTTGACTTGCTGATAGACAGGTATCTGGGGAACAGTGTGCTGCCTCTTGCCTTTGGACAGAGCACCAGTGTGTAAGCTCAGTGTTCAAAGCCAGCACTGCTCCATTTGTCCAGCAATGGTAACTAAAAGCAGCTGAGCACTGGTTAGCAGCTAGCTGACCACTGTGCCATGCTGCTAAACACATGGGGCCCAACACCTTGGCTGTGAGTGTCCAGAGCTGTGGCACTGTGCCTGGGTTTGCTTCCACACACAAACCGGAACCTTCTGAATGTCAGGCTCACAATAAAAACGCCTGATTAGCAAGGGGGACACTCAGTCCTGCTCCTGAAATAATTATCTTGGCCTTTGCAGCTGAAGGTGCAGAGGGAGAGCTGGCTGAGGTTCCTGCAGACTTGCTTTGCACTGAGCAAAGCAGCCCACAGCAGGCAGGCCACGCTCTGACTGATGTCACTCTGTCCAGTCCCTGCGCTCTCAGCAATTTCCAAACAGCTGATCTATCAAAATCACAATAACTAGGGACATGTCTGTGCTTAAGTGGCCAGAGTAAACTCAAGATCAAAGAAGTGTCCCACCTCAGATAGCTGTTTACATTTAGGAAGATTTAAGTCATAGTTCTCTGTTGGTACTAAAAACTGGCAAGGTCACCGTGTCGCTTGTAAAAGTTTGCCCTGTGCACATTAAAGTAAAATATGATCCTTTCCACCAAGGAGTAACACAAAGGCTCAGGGTCTAATTCTGCTAATCTTAGTCATAGATCAAGAGTTGCATTAGCTTATGACCATGTCTGGCACTGCAGGAGGATATAAAAGTGATCTATTGGCTACAGGCAGTTTTTATTCTCATGAAGTCAGTTGCAGGCTTACATGAAAATCTCATTTCCATAGCAGCCCAAGCACTCTGAAACGGGTGGACTGTGTTCCAAGGGCAGCACGTTCAGAGGTGCAGCACAGAGTGCAGGGCTAAGGCACACTGGGTGAGGGGAAGCAGAGGGAGAAGGCAGTTGCAGAGGGCAGCACACAGGCAGCTTGGGGGAGCCGTGTGCTGAGAGCAGCAGAGTACCTCTGGAGGAAGGGAAGGCACTTGGGGCTGCACCGGAGCCAAGGCACTGCTCAGCTACCTGCTCACATGCTGAGTAGCCATCCAAGAGCAGTGGGGAGCAGTCTGCAATCCAGCAGCAAGATTCGGGTCTCCCCTGGGATATTACCCTCCACTACTCAGCAGAACTCTCCTTTTCTCAGGTGCAATTGCTGGGATTGTGGACCAGCCGATGCAGAACTTCCAGCGCGTGTCTGAGGCCCAAGCTTCCGCTGGGCACAAAGCCAGAGGAGTCATCTCTGGGGTGGGGAAAGGACTCATGGGGGTCTTCACAAAGCCCATCGGAGGGGCAGCTGAGCTCGTCTCCCAGACAGGCTATGGTGAGTTTCTGTTTCCCACATCTCCCTTTAAATCCTAAGGTGCTCTGCAGATACAGCCTGCAGTGCTGTCCTGCTGAGCTCAGGAGCTCTGTGCCCTAGAGCCAGGGCTCAGCAGTCAGAAGCGCTGTGCTGCTGTTCCTGAAGGCCATCGTGTACATCGTGCTGCTCTCTGCTACCCACCAGTCTTGCACAGAAACAAAATGCAGAAAGCATGAAGTAATGGTTGGAACCCAGGAGGATTAGTTGCAGAAACATGTGTGCTCACAGCAGAGGTTTTGACCTGGAACTGTCAGAGCAGCACTAGATCCAATCAGAGCATCATCTGAGAGTGCTTTGCTGTGGCAAGGACAGAGCTCTGCTGTCTCTGCACAGATTTACATTCCTGGCAGGAAAGTGAGGAGTGCAGCAGGAGCACCCCTGCTCCAGGGCAGCACTGTGAGCATACAGACCCTTCACTAGGTACCCAGGCAACCAGCCAGAGCTGGGGGTTCCAGCCAGACTGAGCACTCAGTGGCAGTGAGTCCTTCTCAGGTAGGAGTGAAGACTTCTGAGTGACCAAAAATTGTGAAAGATAAAATCTCCAAAGACACAAATCTCTTAACTTCCAATATCAATAAATCAAAGCCATTGGTCTGGCTGTTTGAAAGTGGGGCAGGGTGGGGGGCAGTCAGAGAGCACAAGGACAGTGTGCCAGTAACTGTTCCACTGATTACACCAGACAAGGCTTGAAGATTTCAGCCTTTACTCACCAGCAGTATTTATGTTTGTGAGGTGTGGATTAGAATGCAAGAGCTGGAGTAGATGATGTCTGAGGTCCCTTCCAGCCCGAGCCATTCTCTGAGTGATGCAGCCCGAGGTGTAAAACCTGGCCTGGTACGAGCAGAGCATGTCTGTTGGCTGTGTGCTGGGCTTGCAGCCCATGCAGTGCTCTCTCTGGATTCGATTGGGGCGCAGAGCTGGTAAGAGCAGAGGGAGGCTGCTGACTGCGGTAAACAAGACATCACAGTTTCCATCAGCATCGGCAGGAGTTAGCCAGGAAACACCCCATAAAAAGTGTATCATAATAGCTGACAGTGCGTGAGAGGAGAGCACACAAGAGTTCAAGTGACTCTTACCCACAACTGGATTGGAAGTGGGACCGAGCCTCTTGGGGGGGACCCAGGGGTGGGGACCACACAGAAGTGCACACATGTTCCCTCTTGCTCCGGCTGTAAATAGCATCGCCGCTCACAGAGCGCCGAGAACTGTTACGACTGGGATGCTGCTTTTAAGTCTTACCATCAACATGTGTGCTGAAAATTAGAGGGATTTTCCCAGCCTGGCTGCTGTGTTTCAATTATTTTCCATTGTGTAAAGAGGAATCCGAGCTTGTGACACCCTTACACAGAGATGCCTTCTGCTGCAGTGAAAGCCTTCATTAGACAAAGGCCAACTTCTGTTTATTTGAAGAGTAACTTTGGAGGAAGCCTCCTGCATAGCCCACTTCCTGTCTGCTGAAAAGCTCTGAAACTCCTTCACTCGTGCCATTTTCTGCAACCCACTCATGCTTTCTGGTGCCCATCATTAGGAGTTTACAAGCACACAGACTGCACCATCTTCAGCTGTGGAGAGCCTCTTCAGAAACCTGCTGCTAGCAGTGTCTGCTCTGAGTTGACACTAAGAACGGTTCCCAATGAAGCAGCTGCCCCAGATGTCCTGAAGGGCTGTGATCTGTGTTCAGCAGCTAGGTGGAGCCACTGAAGGCTTGAATGCAGCATCCAGGCAAGATGTCTGCTGGCTTGTGCCGCTGGTGGCACAGAGGTGGGAGCATTTGCACGTTGAACAAGAAAGTTAGCAAGGATCTTGCTTTTTCTATATAAACCCTAAGGGATGTGTCCCATTCTTCTCTGAAGTGAGAGCTCTCAGGAGCTTTCTGCTTGTCTCCACTGCAGGGCCACAGCTGAGTGGGGATTTTTGTTCTCACTAGGGCAAGAGCAGCAGGGTTAAGCGCACAGCTCTTGCGCTGTGAGCTTTAATGAATTATCTGGACTGCAGCTTCCAAAGGTGTGACATCATCCTGGATCTGCACTGCTTCCTGCACTGCTCTAAGCAGGTGACATCACTGCAGCTTGTAACTGCTGTGCAGAAAACAAGCACTAAAGGACTGCAACTCTCTCTCCACAGGTATTCTGCATGGAGCTGGACTGTCTCAGCTGCCCAAGCAGCGCTCTGCCCCCAGCGACCAGCTCGTCGAGCACGCTCCCAACAGCCACGTCAAATATGTCTGGTAACAGTGTGAGACACAGCCTGTGTTTGTGGGGGCTGGCCTGGGCTGGGCCCAACAGGCTGCCTCCCTAGAAGAGGCTGAGTTACAGCAGTTTGGGAAGGTTAAACACAAAGGCAGTGGAAGGTTGGAAGCCTGAGCTGCCTCCAGCCCTGCACACACAGAGCTGATCTTTACTTAATGGCATTCCATGAGCTCTTATGTATCATAGCACTGAGGCCTCTCCAGCCACAGCTGCTAGTGAAGATAGCTTTATTTGCTGCACTGAGCTAGCAAGCCACTGAGCAGGGTAATTGTTTGCTAGGATGGGAAATGGGCTGACCCAGCACAGTTCTGGGGCCAAGTTGGCAAGGGATGATTAAGGAGCTTTGTTAAGGAACAGTTTCACATTCATTCTCCAGATTTTTCAGTAATGGAGACCTGGAATGTACTCCCTCACATTCTATGTTTGGAGGTGATAGCTACAGGCTTAAGTGAAAACATGAGAGAGCAAAGGAAGTGCTGGAAGACCTGAGGCATAACCCTTCCTTTTTTCATCTTTGGCTTCTCTCTTTCTCTTGGTAATGCAGGAAGATGCTGCAGTCCCTCGGCAGGCCAGAGGTCCACATGGCCTTAGACGTCATGATTGTGAGCGGGTCGGGGCAGCAGCATGAGGGCTGCTTGCTGCTCACCTCGGAGGTGCTCTTTGTGGTCAGCGTCAGCGAAGACACACAGCAGCAGGCATTCCCCGTGACTGAGATCGACTGTCTGGAAGATGAGCAGCAAGAAGACCTGCTGAAGGTGCAGCTAAAGCAGCAGAGAGTGCCTTCTGACGTGGAGGTAAGGGCTTGAGTAGGATGAAGTGCTGCTGCTGCTCCTGGCAGCAGGCAAGCTGACCGCTGGCTTGCGAGGCCAGAGGCCCAGGAGCCCAAGCAGACCTCCTGCTTCACCCAGCGGTGTCACAAAAGGACATCTCCTCCTGTCCTCTTCTCCTGTCGCCAACAGCAGCTGCCTGAGGGGAAAAGCAGAGGCAGTCTGGGTGCTTGGTGAGCACCTCCTCTTTTCTGAGGAGGTTCTGCCCAGGTGCCCGAGGTGTTTATGGTCTGGCAAGGCAGCCAGTGAAAACAGTGCTCTTTGAGCAGCTCTTTGAGCAGCTGGTGCCTGCTGCTTTCCGCACGTTTCGTTTCTTGCCACTTGCAAGGCCAAGGTCTCACTCACTTGCCGTCTTGGCTTCCTTAGATCTGCCTTCTGCAGATGCTCATTTTGAAATGGATTGATTGGATGCACCAAGGCCTTGCCATCAGAGCATGAACCTTTCATCCTCATACTGACTGATCTCTGAGCCATCTGACTACTGAGGGTTTGGATCAGCATAAGGGCAATGTTACATTTTTAGGCTCTGGGGAGGCAATGTTCATTGTAGTAAAGTCTGGGCTCACCAGAGATCACTTCAGACTCGCCTGCCCAGCTGGTTTTGCAGGCTGCAGCAGGTTGCTGCACAGGCTGCTGCACCAGTGATAGTGCTGCTTCAAATGACAAAGCCCCACCACGTCTGAGGTGTGCCAAAGAGCTTCAGCACCTTCAGTAGACCCCTAACTTCTCCAAAGTCACCAAAGAGCTTTGCCACTGGCTCTAACAAGGACTTATGTCTCATGACAGCACTTGGATTGATTTTGTGAAAGCTTTTTTTAATGGTGAATTCTCTATTTATTGTCTTTCCACTAACCTCAGTCTCACAGAATGCTGTTGACTGAAGTTTCCTTCTTCTCACCACAAAGCTACATGAGGCTTTACTTAAATGTTGATGCAAGTGGGCAAAGCTCAGCTTTTTTTCCTCCCCAAGTGCTCAGTGTTTGCTGGAGGCACACAGCAAACTGAATCCAGACTACTCTGCTCAGGCCAGAGCTACTGTCCTGGAGGGAAGAGGAAGATTATTTTTTCTCCCTGAGGCATTTGATGGACTCAACCCATCCTAAACCCAACTTTAGCACCAGCCCAGGTTTTTTTTTAGCAGGCTATAGTGTGATGGTTGTCTTTGTATCTGCTTATCCAAGTGGTGAGGAGCAGGCTGCTGCTCACCCAAAGGTTGCTGCAAGAGAGTGTTGAGGCAGAGGGGCTGCCTGTCTGGGGTAAAGGAAGGCAAGGGACAGGGACCCCACTTCTAATCCCCACAGCTGCTGCAGCTGGGGATGTTAAGGACATCTGAGCAAATGGTTCCACAACACAGTGCTCCATGGACTTTGCAGGGTCCAGCATTCCCACAGACACAGCCTGTAAGTACTCACAGTAGAAGGGACCTGCTGTGGAGGGCCTGTACCCAGGACAGGCTTTTTCCCTGAAGTTCTGGGTAGAAACACAAGAGTCCTGCAGAGGAGCTGAAGGTCTTGAGCCCCCCAGCCTCAGCACTCAGCCTCCTGTGCTGACGCAGGCTCTTGAGCATGTAGTGCAAATGCATGGCACAATGAAAGCAGGGAGGTCTGTGCCCCAGGTGCAGGCAAGGCAGGGATGGCAGGGCAGCAAAAGCTGACCAGTGCCGTACAAAACAGACCTGGCAAAGGCAGCCACCAGTGCTGGGAGTTCTGTGGAAACATAAGAAGTGCCTGAGAGGGCAGATAAGAGTAAGAAAGCTGAAGAAAGCTGCTGGTTATGCACAGCAGGTGCACTAAGCAACCCCTGAGTAGGCTGTGACTCATTTAATGGTCTGGCTGTTCAGAGCAGGGGCTGAGGCACTCGGTGGCAATGTCCCATTTAGGAAAAAATGCAGAGCAACAGCAGTTCTACGTTTCTGGGTTTGTCTTGACAAGATAAGCTACACCAAGACTGGCTGGAGAAGCCAACAGTTGCAGATGAGGTCATCTGGGAGCAGGCAGGGTCCCAGGTCCTTGGGATGATCATCCAAGTGCAGTTAAGATTCCTCCTGAATACTCAAGCTGTGCCTGGGGGCTACAGCCTGGGGCTGGATGAAGGACAGGAGAGGGAGAGTGGGAAGCCAGTACCCTTCCATCTCCTCTGCAAACTTGGCTCTTTTGGTCAGCTGGTGGCAGTGACTGCTGAGACACCTGCCTGGGGCTGTGGCTCAGACACTGCTCTCCTTCAGCCTGCTGCAGCAGGCTGCCTTCTGATAAGGGCATCCATGACAGCCACACTGCCCACTGTACCGCTGCTGCTCTGCCTACGCACAGGGCCCAGGCCTGAGCTGCTGAGCTTGCTTGTGAGCCTGCTCCCTGTGCATTTCTGTGGTGACAATTGAAACCAGGAGTGCTCCTCCTTGCCAAGCAGCAAAGCCATCTCCAAAGGCACTGTGGGAAAAGCAGAGGGGACTGTTTCGATTTGGATGGGACATCTGCCACTATCCATCAATCATATTAATTCTTTCTCCAAATAAGCAGTGGTTTGTTTAAAATGAGCCTTGCAGTCCAGAGGTGTGACAAGATCTTTATCCTGGATGTTAAAGTGAACCCAGTGACACTGCTTGCAAACATGACCAGCTCTAGTGAGACATGTGTAGGATGCCCTGAAGGACAGCCCCAAGACAGCAGCCTTTGATTCCTGAGCTTGGATCCTACAAGGACCTTTTAAACCCTGCGGAACTGAGGCTGGTCAGCAGTTCTCCCAGGAGCAAATATGGGAGCATCAGAGCCCAGCCCTAGGACAGCTTCTGCCTTTTGGTTCATTGTCCTGCTTTGGAAATGACACATTCAGAATGGCTTTGCCAGTGATACCACTGTAGGTAGCATCCGTGGTGGGACCTCTGAAATCCATCTTAAATCATGCAACTAGCTGCCTGCCTGCCTGCTGCCCCTTCTCAAGCTCTCACAGACACCTCCAATTTCTTCTTCACAATCAGGCACAGCAGGCTGATCTTTGCAAGGGTTCCCCATAGCTTCTAATCTAACACTCTGTCTGGTTAGAGCCATCTGGCAGATACCTCCTCTGTGGACTGTTAGTTTTTCCCTGGAGGTTAGTTACTTTCATCCCTCTTGCTAGAGCCTTCAGCCTCTACACATTTCAGCCTGAAAAAAGTATTTCTTCAGGCAATTCCTTCCAACTCATGGTGGTGGCAAAGGCAGTTTGCAGAGACACACAGGACCACAGAATGTTGGGCGTTGGAAGGGATCTCAAAAGATCATCCAGGCCAAGCCCTCTGCCAGAGCAGCAGCACCCAGGGCAGGGCACACAGAACACAGCCAGGTGGGGTTGGAAAGGCTCCACAGAAGGAGACTCCACAGCCTCTCTGGGCAGCCTGCTCCAGGGCTCTGCCACCCTCCCAGGGACAAAGTTACCCCTCCTGTTCCCCTGGCACCTCCTCTGCTCCAGCTTGCCCCCAGTGCCCCTTGGCCTGTCACTGCACAGCCCTGGGCACAGCCTGGCTGTGTCCTCCTGACACTGCCCTGCACATCTTTAACACAGCACTGAGGGCAGCCCTCAGGCTCCTCTGCTGCCAGCCCCAGCTCCCTCAGCCTGGCCCCACAGGAGATGTTCACTGCCTGCAGCAGCCTGGGGGCTCTGGGCTGGGCTCAATCTCTCATGAAGACCTGCTCTTGACCAAGGTGTCCATCCCTGCAATTCTTATTTTCTATGGCACAGTCAGTGCTTCTTAGAAGCATCCAAACCAGCACAGGTGAGGGCTGAGCCTCCAGGCCCTGGGCTGCAGAACACTGTTGATGCAAACATGTTAGAGCACTGTATGCAAGCTCTGAGGGAGGAAAGCTACAGAAAGCACTGTGAAGCTATTGTCCTTACTGCTAAATTCAGTTACTCACCGACTCCTTCTCCGATCCCAGGCAGATGGAGCTAGAGAGAGGCTGTCAGAGCAGCAGTACAACCGGCTGGTGGACTACATCACAAAGGCATCTTCTCACCTGGCTGCCAGCACAGCCAGCATCCCGGCACCGCAGCCTGCCGAGCACCTGCCAGCTGTCACCAAAACCTACCAGTATGTGGTTGAGCCAAACTTCTCCCACATATTCATCAGCAAGTTCACCATGGTGAAAAACAAAGCCTTGAGGAAAGGATTTCATTGATGCTTGTGGTGAGTACAGCAGCACCTGAGCTCTCTCTGCAGTACCTACAGCAAACCTGCTTTGGAGGAGGGAGGAGATGGCACAAGCTAAGCCCAACAGCATTCCTGTCCTGGCAACATTCCTGCTGGGGAGCTGGAATAATACTGCTGGAAGAAAAGAGTTACAGCAAAGGAATCGAGTCAAAGGGCACAGCCTTGGAGTAGACCTCTGTCAGAAATCCCTTTGAACAGCCCAGATCTGCCCCTAAGAAAGAGCTGTGTGCACAGCCTTCTGCCACCCCCCCACCCCGTGTACCAGTCCTGGCTGTGCCAGCTCTAGGGCCTGCTGGGCTGTTAGAAACCAGGTTTGTAACTCAGCTGTAAAGACTTGCTCAAGGCTGAGCCCTCCCCAGCACACTCCTCCCACCTTTTCCCAGTCCATCTGCCAAGCCCCCAGTGGCTGGTTTAGGTTACCACTGACAGCTGGGGGTTAGCACCACTTTAACCTTAAAATAGCTTCCTTCATTGGACTGAAGTTTTGCAGGGTTAGTCCTTACTGTAAACTAGTGCCTTTGTGTGGTGTGCAGCACAGAACAGGAGCTACAGCAGGAACTGATTTTCAAAACTGTCTGTATACAGGAACTTTCTTTTACCCACCATAACATTTTCAGGCCTTTCACTGTGTACGACTTTGTGCATTGTCCAGTTGGTGGCTGGAAGCCAGTAACATGCAGCTCAAAAACTGAAGAAACACAGCTAAGGCTCCTTAAAATCCATCCAAACTCTCCAGGCTCCATGTAAGCTGGATGTGTGGGTGCTCAGCACAGCCCTGGTAGGCCTCACTGACTCCTGCTCTGTCACCTCTCTACATGGTAGGTGCTCACTTCAGCCCCGACTCATGCTCAGTCTCTGAACTGCTAAGCCCAGAGGCATTTAGCAGTGAGACCTTGCAGGGAATTTTTTTTTTCCCAGCTGATCTAAATTATGGACCCAGGGGCACCAAGTGCATGGAGACTTACTAATGCCACCACCATGCACTTGTGAATATGGCACGGAGCACATCAAGACAAATGAGCTTTTGAGCATCTCCTTTTTCAGCTGGTTTAGTTTGGCATCTCCAAGGAATTCCTGGCTCTGGGCACAGCTAAGGTTCCTTCATAAACCCAACCTGGCTGTGACAGTTTTGTTCTAAAAGGTTACTTGGTTTTCAGCCTGCCTGTTACCTTTCTCCCCTTGTCTGTAGACATGAATTTTGTCTGTGGATCCCTCAACACAACTGGATTTAGAAACAAGAACTGAAATAAAACCTGATCATCATTTGGAGCAGCTCTGCTTTGTAGTTACTAACCTCTATGCACACCTGAGCAAAGGCAGAGCCTGTAGGAATGCAGTAGCTAACTGCAAGGTTTTCCCTCAGCAGTTCTGTTTTGTTAAAGGTGTTTCTAAAAGCTGTGACTTCTGTGCTGAGACTGCAGCAGGCTGGGCTCTGCATGGGCCCTTTCTGACTGAACCAAGCCCATGCAGGCTCAGCCTTTCGTGGCAATTGACTCCAGCTGGTGGCTCAATAGCACTGTTTTAAGCATCTCTGTACATACCCACACACAGGCTTCATTCCTGGGTATTTTATGGAAATAGTTTAATAAATGCTTCTAATTTTGCATATTGATGGGTAAATTGTAATATAAAGAGAGAGATTGTTTAAAGATAATAAAGCTATTCCTCTAACACCTGGGCTGCTGAGCTACTTGGGCCTGCCACCACAAGGCAATGAACAGGCCCCTGCGCAGAACGACGACACACAGCCAAGGCTCATGCAGAGCCTGCTAGACTGCAGCTGGGCACTGGCCTTCATTGTGTACCAGGGAATGCAGGGGATCCTGACAATACCTGGGAGGTAAAAACTGACTGCTAGCTTGACAAAAACCAGCAGTGTGGTCACCATCTGGATCAGACTCAGACTGAGCTGTCCATTATTTATTAGCCTGATCTGCCCAAAGCAGCCAAGAAGATGCCAATGCACCTGTAAAACAGGAGGGAAGGCAGCAGTTTATTCTAAGGCTGCAGCCACTGTTTAAGGTGCATTTGTGTTTTTCCTGAGTTCCAGAAGGGGTGTCACTTGCTGCTGTTAAGCTTTGGTTTCATTCACAGGGGCAGGGCTATTCGATCGCTAGATGGCTTCCCCTGCACCACTCCTGTCAGACCCTTTCCTTGCTTAAGGGCAGCCTGTATGGAAAGTGCCTGTATGGAAAGTGCTGAGCAGAGCCCAGGCTGCTCAAACCTGGAGGTGCAGCTCAAAGCCCTCACTCACCTGCCTTGGTTAGGCCAGCACCGTTCATGTGCCCGTGAGGCACAATTAGCAGGAGAGTTACACCAGGACTTGGAGCAAAGCCCTTCCAGCACACCACAGATGGCTTCACTCCTCAGGCTGCTTCTTGCAGCCTTCCCTCCTTTCACACAGCCAGCTCCAGGCCTCTCCTAGTACCCACAGCCAGCAGTCAAGAGCTACAGTCCTAGCACCCTCTTCAACCTCAGCAGCAGGCAATGCAGAGACTTCCTCTCTGGGCCAGCTCAGCCTGTGAAGCTTCAGGTAAGAGAGGCCCCTCCAGAACCCCAGCCCCTCTCTTCCTGGAACAACAATCCTCTGCATTCCCCAGCAGCAGCCAGGACAACCTAGCTGTAACTGCTTAGGGATGCAGGTTGTTATCCAGTGTGGCCAGGCAGAGATGCAGGTAATTCCTGGAGCAAAGGAACCCTGAGCAACTGATGAAGACTTTCTAGCACTCTCCCCAGCACCGGAGCACTTTGGCACTTGACATTAACGAAGACAAATGAAGTTGTCACTGGTGCAGGGTTTTATTTATTGAGTGACACTGGGGTCTGCCATGCACCCAGTGCATTACACTTCACAACTCAGCAGGTGAGGTTCAGTCATCAAGTCTCCTTAGACTGCAGGGGATCTGCAAGATAAAGGAATAGTTACACTGGCCAAACTTCATGCCCCAAGTGAACATACCAGTATGCATGAATGCAAAGCAACAGAGAAATGTTTCTGTGGTGGTTTAGTCTGGAGGAATTCCCCCTGTTATTTCCTGATGGTTTAAGATTTACACCCCCTTCATGTGGCAAACAGAAGTGAAACCTGGAACAAATCAAGAGCTGGAACAAACTGCACAGCACGTCAGAGTCACTATACATGCTGCACTGCTAACTGAAGCACTCTTGCTGAGGGCCTGGAAGAGAAAGGAATGCAGTTTGCAGAGAGGAGCCAGAGAGGAAACAAGTGGTGTAGGCAACCTACCAAGCAAGGAAGAAAACCAAATTCAGATTTCTCCACACTACACCAAACACAGCCCAAGAGCAGCTGTGCTGCATGACAAGAGTCATGCGACAGGCAGCACCGACCGCTCAGCCTGCCCCTCCTTGCCAGTGCCACCACACAAAGGCCTTGCCAAGAAAGCTGAGTTCACACTTAGGTACCCAGCTGCCTGCATGCCCAGCAGAGCAAAGGCTAACACCAGCACTCGTGGGTTCTCCTCCCTGCCTACCCTACCCCAGGCTAGGTGCTGACTGTGGAGCAAGATTCAGTGTGGTTGAGCCACTCTGTTGAGTGCCACACAGAGAGCAGGCTCCAGGACAAGGGGAGAGGTGGAGCATGCATGACCACCCCTTTTAGGTAACTATAGCCAACAAAAAGCAGATTCAACCTCCTCCCTACTTCCACAGCTAGGATTGAAGCTCCTGAGGCAAAGGACAATGCTGTGTCCTTTCCCTTTCATAGCCTTTGCAGAACACCTGACACACTGGCACTGGCTTCCCTGCTTCTGCTGACATGCCCACGTGTGGGCACATAAACCCGACCTGCTTCTACTCTGAAGCAAGCACAAGTGTCAGTTCTGACATGAATAGGCCAAGGAATTAGAAGCATGCAAACAAAAATCACACCTAAAGGTTTGTATTTCACCTTCCCTTTCTGCTGGTGCACTGAGGAGCAGAGGCAGCATTTAGGAAGCATTCAACAGGTGCACACAACTTTGCTTTTTAGGCTGCAGATGGGAACATAAGCTGAGAGTGCAGCTCTGTCTGCACGGAGCAAAACCCTGCTCATGACTCCAATTAAATATTCAACATGCATCCCTGTTGACAGTGTTTGTCTCAAGTGATTTTAACACCAGATGGCCTTTTGGAATGCGCTGATGAAGGCCACCTGACTCAAGAATGCAATTCCAGTTTCTAAGACAGTTTCAAAGTGCCTATACATTAGCAAATGCATGGAACCAGAGGCACAATTAGCAAGATTAAAACCAGGTAAATAAAGTAGTTTCATTATTTATTGACTTAGCTGCAAATGCAAGAAGAAAAGAGAAGTCTGCCCCTCTCACAACAAAAAAAAAAACCAAACCAAAACCAACCCCAGAGGAATCCCAATTATTTTTTTCTTTTCAAACTTGCTAAAGAGGGTGGAGCTTTGCTTTTGGTTTATTTTTTTATGTAACTGTTATGCAGAAACCAGATAGGTGTAGATTACACAACAGGATTTAATATTAAGTGTTAAGTACAAATCTTTTATTCAATCTTGCTGCTTCAAGCAAAGAGGCTGAGAAAATCCAGCTGGCCAGGATAATTAGAGGCACAGATTATCCTGTAATGATCACAGTATGAAAACATTCCAGAAGAATGAAAAAGCCATCAGCCCAGATTAGTCTGGAGGCATTTTAAGAGAAGCAGAGAACTCAGTGTAAGAAACTTGGATCAGGAAAAGGGGAGGAATTGTTGATTGAGCTGTCCCATCAAGGGCCTGTGCAGTTTGGTGACTCTGCTTATTAATAAACTACAACGCCTCTGAAATGGAGACTTTTTTTTTTTTTTCCTCCTGCTGTTATGACAACTAAGGGAGAGCAAAAGCTTGGTAACCTTCAAACAAAAGGAGGTGTTCAGTGCCAGGAAATAGCACAGTGAACAAAGGCCTATTCCAGCTCCATTCAGTAAGGCAAAAACGTTGAGCTGTAAGCCGCTGCCGTTGCTCGGTGCACAGACTTTACATTGGCCCTCACAGAAAAGCCCTCTAGGACCATGCAGTCCAACCATTCTCTAACTCTGTCAGGGCTGCTGCCAAACCATGGCCCTCAGCACCACAGCCTCTTTGAAACACTTCCTGGGATGGGGATTCAACCACCTCTCTGGGCAGCCTGTGCCAGTCTTTGAGAACTTCAGTCAAGAAGTTTCTTCTCCTGTCCAACTCAAATCTCCCCTGGTGCAACCTGAGGCCATTTCCTCTTGTCCTGTCACTTGTTACTAGGGAGAAGAGACCACCTCACTCCAAACTCCTTTCAGGTAGTTGCAGACAGCAAAGAAGCCTCCCCTCAGCCTCCTCTCCAGACTAAATCCCAGTTCCCTCAGCCAGTCCTCACCAGGCCTGTTCCCCTGATCCTTGCCCAGCTTTGCTGCCTTTCTCTGGAAACACTCCAGCCCCTCAATGTCCTCTTTGGAGTGAGGGCCCCAAAACTGAGCCCAGTACTCAAGGTGTGGCCTCACCAGCACTGAGTACAGGGGGGACAATCACCTCCTTGGGGCTGCTGGTCACACTGTTCGTGATCCAGGACAGGATGCTGTTGGCCACCTTGGCTCACTGGAAGTCCACAGTAGCAGTTCTGCTGACCTCCAATACTGAAAACTCCCATCATGTCATGATCCCTGTGCCCAAAGCAGCCATCAACTGTTACACCAACCACCAGTCCTTCTCTGTTCACCAACAGCAGGTCCAGCAGGGCACTCTCCCTAGCTGGCTTCCTCACCAGCTGTGTCACGAAGTTCTCTTCCACATACTCCAGGAACCTCTCCGGGACTGCTCCCTCCCTGCTGTGTTGTATTTCCAGCAGACATCAGGGAAGCTGAAGCCCCGCCATGAGAACAAGTGCTAGTGATAGTCAAAGTCCTTCAGACACCTAAACAGTATTTTAGCTGTCTGTTCATCCTTGTTGGTTGTCTACAACAGACTGCCACCGTGATACCTGCCCTGCTGGCCTTCCCCTGATTCTTAGAGAATCACAGAATGGGAAGGTTGAAAGGGGCCTCAAAGCTCAGCCAGTTCCAAGCCCCTGCCATAGGCAGGGACACCTCCCACTAGTACAGGTCACTCAAGGCCTCATCCAACCTGGCCTTGAACACCTCCAGGGAGGGAGCAGCCACAACCTCCCTGGGCAACCTGTGTCAGTGTCTCACCACCCTCACTTGAAAGAACTTCCTCCTAACATCCAGTTTCGGTCTCCCCTCTGACACTTCAAACCCATTCCCCTTATCCTGGCATTGCAAGCCCTTGTCAATAGTCCCTGTAGCCCCCTTCAGATCCTGGAAGGCTACTCTGTCTCCTGGAAGCTTTCTCTTCTCCAGGCTGAAAAGCCCCAACTCTCTCAGCCTGTCCTCAGAGCAGAGCTCTTACTCATGAACACTCCACCCTCCTGTCACCATCACGGCCGGGTTATCTTCCACCTCTCACCAACCTCAGAAGCCAGTGAGATGCATTCTACAGGAGAAGCAGCCTTTCCTTCTCACTCACTGTGCCAGCATAGGCACCAAAGCAATAGACACAGCCAGCCCAAAGCGAAGCAGCACCAGTGTAAGAGTACCACCAGGCAAGTCTGAGAGCTCTGTCTCCTCTCTGTGGGTGCAGGAGGAGCAAGAGGCCTGGCACCCCTCTGCAAACCTCATTACCCAAAAGGCTTCCAGGAGCTTTCTCACCTGCCCTTGCTCCCTGCTCCGCAGAGCCCATACTTCTTCATGTTTTTTATTACTTGGCAGTCTCTCAAGTGCAATTTGTTCCCTTTTTCTTTGGGAACACCTTTGTATTTGATCAGAAAAGAAGAACCTCCAAACAGAAGCACAATTTTTCACTGAAACAACCCAATATAGTCTCCGGTCCAATGCAGAGAAGCACATTACCTGTAACTGCTGTTGCAATCATTTGGGTGGTGCAGACTCTAACACACCAGCTGCTCTCATGGCCTCAAAGTCCTTCATGGGATCATAGTTTTTATAGAACTCTGCATAAGCTCGTTTCCTGGGTTCAGCAACTCCAAACTGCAAAGTAAGGCAGGGGAAATTAAAGCTTGCTAAGTTTTGGGAGCAGAATTTTAGTTCTATTAACTCCATGCAACTTGTTCTAAATATGCTCTTGTGCCTTCCTAGTGTATCAATGCAGGGTGCCAAGCAAGGTCCAGACCCAGACTGTTAAACAAAAGGACATCCTAAGTCTGACCACAAACAAGCCTGCCTGCCTCCTGACAGATGTGCAGGCCTATTGTCTCTGACAGCCAGAGCTACCAGAGAAGTTTTATCCAGCTGTGGCATTTTTGCACTGGAGGACCTGGAGTTCACTTGATATCCAGTCACTTTTATCAACAGCTTCCTGAGTACTGATGTGCTGCAAGCACTGTATGAGTGAGCTCAGTGGGCAAGCCAAGACTCAGCTCCTTCACAGTACCTCAAGCTGTGTTGCTTGCCTTGTGTACGATCTCCACGCCACTGAAGGACACCTACTGCTCTTACCTTTGTCAGAAGGCTCTTAAGGACCATGAAAAACAAATAAATGAGTTTTTTTGGGGGGGGCTGTGGTCCTCCTTTTCCAAATGATACTCAAAAGAAAGGATAAAAGGACCATAGTAGACTTCCCTACCATGGTATCTTTAGTGTTTTTCAAACTGCTTACGGGCAAGTTTTGTGACTCGGTGTAGAGGCATGAGCTTGACAGCTCTCTTGAGCAGACACAGAGTACCCAGAGTTCGTGAGCATCAACTGTGTGCATGACAGAGCGCAGTGTAGGAGACCAGGGTAAGTGGTCACAAACTGCGTGACCTTGATCACACAGCTTAAAGCATCACTTCACTTCTTCAGACAAAGATTAGGAAGATTTATTTATGCTCTGGAAACATGCTTACAAAAACACATTAGTACTAAAGCTCTCTGCTGAACAGTTCTCAACCAAATCTCAACAAAAAAAGATTATGAATTCTTAAAACACTCAAATGAGCCCAGTTTGTAAGTGAACAACTACAGAACTCACCTTGTATAAAGCTGCACATCCCACAGACACAAAAAATGCCCCAAAGAGGTGAAGCTTCATGCGGCGGGCCAGGAGGCGCCGCATCTGCGGCTTAGGCAGCAGTGCAGCTGACATGGTGACTCCTTCCTGAGCACAAGGCAGAGAAGATCTCAAATCGTTTTCTGTACCTCCAAAAACAGTCTCATTTTTTGACACTGTGTAACAATCCTCTTCACAGCATAAGCAGCACTCTCTGAGCTTTTCTTAGGTAAGGGGCAGAATTCGAGGACAACTTATCTATGACATGAACCCAAGCAAGTCTTAGCAGTCCTTACACCGAGCACTCACAGCATCAGGACCGCCATTCATTTTCCATACCTCTTCCCTTCCCTGCAGAGTCTACCACTTCGCCCCTGCTGCTCTGGTGTTTGCATCAGGAGACATTCAAGACGCAGGTCAGGCTTTGTCCTTTCCCAAGGAAAAGCCAGTCTGTGATCTGGGTTTTTTTCACTAACTGCAAACCCTGTCCGTTATAGGATTTTTTTTTTAAAATTATTCGATAGGATTTTATTAAAGACCTACAAGGCGCGAAGCACGTGGCTCTTTCTAACGCCAAGGTGCACTGGGATGGGAACAGCCCCGAGGCGGTGCTGCCCGCAGGCTGCTCTCTCTGTGCGGTCTTACGGGCCCACGGAGCAGAGCCCGAGGCCGGGAGGTGACCCTGCTGTTCCCAAGGCCCTGGTGCTGCCCATGCCCTGCGCGCCCTCACCCCTCGCACTTAAGCGAAACCACCACAAACGAGCCCCGATACCGGAGGAAGCAGCGCCGAGGCGGACCTCAGACAAGCCCCACACCAATTCCTCCCTCATACGAAGCGCTCCGGCTCCTCGCTGCCCCCCAGCAGTGCCGCCGCAGGGCCTGCCCTTCACACCCTCGGGGACGCGCAGAGGTCACGGGCTGCCGCGACCAGCCACGGGGCCGAAGGGAGAGGCGGGAAGAGCGGCAGCTGGCGGCCGTGGGGATGAGGTGGGGAAAGAGGACTCAGCGGCAGGAAGGGCGATCGCGATCGCGGCCTCACCTCAGCGCGGGCCCACCGACGTCCTTCCGCCCAGTCTGCCGGGCGCCCTCTGCGGCCCCGCTACTCCGCATGCGCGGGAGATGGCGGCCGGGGTACGGCGAGCGGCGCGGCTCAAGCCTCGCAAAGCGGCCGTTCTTGGGGCGGGCTCCTCGCGCGGCGCCCGTGTGTTGTGGCGGGTGAGCGGGGAGAAGGGCGATGAGCCGCGCCACGGCCAGGGGACAGGAGCGCGCTGCTCGCAGTCCCGAGGCGACGCTGCTGTGCCACGGAGCTCAGTGCGGGCCCTTCCCTCGCCTCGGGCCTCCCGCGCTCCCAACGGCCTCGGCGAGAACGGCGCCCGCTGCCGAGACACCGGCTGCTGAGGCACCTGCTGCTGAGGCACCTGCTGCTGAAACACCTGCTGCCTCCCCGGGTGCGCTCAGGCTACAGCCGACGGTGGCGCAGCGCAGGGTGGGCGTATGGAGCGCCCTGGCTGAGCCTGGGCAGGCCAAGCCTTGTCCCTGCTCTTTCAAAGCTATGCAGTCGCTGCCCCACCACCTCCTAACGAAGCGGTGCCCTGCACCCTTCCCGCACACAGCTTCACATCCGCGGGCTTACAGATGCGCATCGGAGCCAAGGGCGGTAATGAAAGAGTGATCTTAGAGAGTCTGCTAAGAATGGCTAAGCCCAGGAACAAATCAGCACTTTGTCACCCTGTCTAGCACCCCTCGGCCAGTTACTGTACTTTGCCTGGCACCGAGACAGACGTGTGCTTTACCCGTGGGTTCCACCTCATCACCACCTGCATATGGCATCGTCAGTTTTATTCCTGAGGAGACTCTCTGGGACTCGCTCTAAATCCCCACCCTGTGCAGCAAGATAATCTTTCCAACCTTGCACTCCCGTGCCAAAGCCAGCAGAGCCCAACATGATAGAAGAGCCTGGCCCTTAAAACTGAAGAAATTTTGCTTTTCCTTTCGGTGGGATTAAAGAAGAGGGAGATGTCCGCAGAAAATTGCATAGAGAAACCATGAACCAGCTACAAGCCGGGAGAGTGATCTGAACGGCAGCAGCCTAAATGGACACAATTCAGACATTCCTCAAGCCGAGGACACATCGGATTGAAATGAAGGGTGGCTGAGAGCCTTTCCTGCCTGAATTAACACAAAATGCCAGGCGTTCATGATGCCATGCAGAAGGAACAAGGAGGTCCCTCTGTAACCTGAGCGGGGCGCTCTGAGGAAGTGCCCAGGTCCGCAGGAGTTCTGCTGTCCCTGAGGCATACGGTGAGACCGGGGAGAGCTTCCCAGGGCATCTGAACAGCTCTGCCCAACTCACCCTCACATTCTGCCAGGTCAGGAAAAGCGGATCGGCGACCCATTAGAGGGCGAGAGAGAGGAGGTTTCATGGCTGCCATCATTCTAAATTACATGCGAGGGATTTTCCTATAAAGACCAGTCTTGACGAGAGAACAAATTGGTGGAGGGACGAGGACTAGAATGTTTGAAATCTGGATTGCTGTTTTCCATAGCTCACTGCATGGCTGGCCAGGTCGTGAAGTTCTTTTCTCTGTGGCCACTTTCCCCATGTGCCTGAGATACTGCTGGCTAGGAGGCATCTTTGTGTTACAGTTAAGATGCTAAATGAAGTGCTAATTGTTCCTGTTCTTTGACGTCTTGGCCGTGGGATAGGCAGGCAGCTACTTGGTGCTCCCTCCCAAGGGCAGTTCGAGACTGTGCAAATAAAGGACGACAAAAGGGATAGAGGGAGAGCTGAGGAAGGAGGGTCAGATTAAACCAGCGCACAGAGGTGCCTCCTGCCAGTCTGCTTTCTGAGGTGATCATAAGGTCGAACACAGGTTTGGACCTGAGTGGGCCCTGTGCATTCAAAAGTGTCAGAGCACATAAACGTCCTGACAGCACTGAGGCAATACAGGGACGACAGCAGCCCTTCCCTTCCCAGCCCACCCAGCCCTGGGGTCTCCAGCACCTGTTCCCCTTTTGCAGGACTATGCTCAAAAGGTGGCACAGTTAGCAAAGCAGAGTCTGCAGTCCCCTTTTCCTCTCCAAACTGCAGCAGCTCCAGCAACAGGTGAAGCTCTTCCATGGTGCCCTTGAAAGGGGTCGTTTTTTGAGGAGCAAAGGCAGGCATTAATGCTAAATTGTCTCTTGCTTGTGCTCCACTGAAATTTAAAACTAAATTTACCTCTCACTGTAGGGACAGAAAATGCAGGCAGTGAATTGTTGCCTTGCCCACAGAGTGCCAGCTGTGGTACTTGGGGCTATACATTCTGTGGTGTAGACTGGAGCCAGCTTAGCAACAGCACTGTGACAATCCAGGGATTCTGTGTGGGCCACAAGAAGCCTTCGGATAATCATAACCTGGATCAAATTAGGACCAAGAATCTACTGGAGGAAGATCACGTGAGGCACCAGCAGTCCCCAGAGCCAGCGGCATTCCTAAAGAGTTTATTATTAAGTCTCTAGCACAAAATAAATAACAAAATTCAACAGTGCTGTGTGGCAGAGATGAAAATGCACACATCTGGATGCTCCTGCACCAGAAACTAAGGAAATGTTCTCAACAGTGCTGTGTGGACACCAATCTAGGGTGCTGTGGAACCAGCAAAGATACCGTGACACAAGAAGTTATTCAGCAGCACCAGAGTGACAGCTGTACCATAAATAGGGGTGAATCAAGGTTTCCTAAATGGAAAAAGTCAAATTTAGTAGTGGGAAGAAAAGCATTTTTGTGCTACCAAAAGGGTATTGTGGAAAAAGGAGCAAAAGAACAAGCAGAGTGGAAATTGGAGTACATGGAGCAGACAGGGATTTCACAAACCTCTTTTTATTTTCTGCATGCTTCTGAAAGAGAAGAATTAAAAAAAAAAAACAAACCATTTCTGAAGCTTTGTTCACCTTGTAAGGAGCTAGATTTAGGTATTTTCATACAGAGCCAACAGTGACAGCATTCAGTGACTGACCCTGTACTGTCAGTTCCTTGTTAAGAGCCTTGGTTCTGGCCAGCCAGGCCATGGCTCATGTGCTTGGTCAAGCCCAAGCAGGAGCAAACACAACAAGGGCACAGCTGGGATGGGATGTTCACAGCCATGTGCCAGGGTTGTTTGGACTGGTTTTCTGGAGCATGGTTCTGTATATTTAATCTGCTGTGTCTCTGCACTGCTGCCTTACTCTGAGGAAGGTTTTTTTTCATTCCTCCTCCTTGTTTTCCAGGAACCATCTGACCTCCAGGAGAGCTGAAAGTGGCCAACTGCTGCTGCTCACACAGCTATCATTTTGTTCAAGGAATTGGTTCCCATAGGAAATGGCAGGCCAACTGTCCTGTGGGAATGACACAGTGGCTGGGAAGTGGGAAAGCCTGCACCAAGTAGAAGCTCAGACTTCACTCTCCACAGGATACCCCCCTCCTCCCACAAATGCCCTTGCTATTGCTTATTCGGTGTTGGAAAAGCCCATTGATTAGCAGTGCTGTGTTGAGGGAAGGCTCCCTGGCTTTTCTGGGATGCTCAATGGCATTGCAAATAAAGCAGATTTTCTTTACGGTCCTAACTTTGCCAACAGTCGGGGAGTCATTGACTACACAGTCCCCAGTGGGGCTAAAATCCACGTAGGGTTGTGGCCCCAGCTTTCAAAAAGGGAGGCACAGCCAGACCTGTGAGGCTTCCAGAAAGTAGCCAAATCATCTCCTCATGTGTTTCAACAAACCTGTTGTTGGCATCAGCTTCTAGCAGTAAGTACCCTGAAACCAGCCTGGTCTTGGCTGGTTTGTTTGAAATCATCTAACTAGGAAATTGTGCCTTTCAGGTTTCCAGTGCACTGAAGTTGTTGAGCTTCGTGATTAGCAAACCCAGCAAGAGCCAACAGCATAAGTGACCTCGGTTCACTGTGCTGTGATAAAGTGAGTTCAGGACACATTCTCCTGGAGGGATCTGGCCATGGTCAATGCAGCACTCCCTGTAAGCCTCTGGAAAATGGGCCCTGTTTTTCCAAGCAGGAGGCACGAGATTACTCTAATCCATAACCTCTTCCACAGCATTAATTAGCACGGCTTGCTAACCAGGGACGGCACATTTGCAAATGAAATTCTAGAAGGGCATCAGTGAGGAACAGGATGTTGAAGCCAAATGGAAAACATGAACCAATAAAAAGGCTGAACTAGCTGGAAGTGCAAGCTCAGGCTTTGAAGTTAGTTCAAGTACTGCATGCTTTAATTTTGGTGTAATCTTCTGATGGGGGTACAAACAAGCACTCAGAAACAGATTTTGTAAGGCTTGGCCCAATGGCAGATGAATCAGTGTGTCGCTGGTTCCCAACAATTGCACAGCCAGAGGAGCTGTGGTCTTTGTGCAATTAGATTGGTAATTGGCTTCAGTGGGAGTCTCGGGTGCGGAGCAAATGAAGTGGCGCAGCCCTCGACTCTCGTAAGATTCCTCAGCAGAGCCTCAGCTTTTGGGCTCAGAGCGACCTGAACGTGGATTCAGGGAAAATGAGTCCCTCTAGAGTCCATCTGCTCACCGCCCAGCCCCAATATGGGTTTGAAAGTACTTAGTCATCTGGACAGATACATCTTATCTGGTGTTAGAACCCCTCTGGTGACAATAAGGACAGCAAAAGCTCCCTGGGCAGTTTGTTTCCAGTGCTGAACTGCTGTCTGGCAGTCCAGGCTGTGCTTAGTGCTGCATTCCCCTGGCAAGCCCCGGGAAGCACATGTCTTGCTGTGGTTTGCTTTCCTAGCCCTTGCTGTTGCTCTAGCAGACTTCAGTGTGGAGCTGCAGAGGGAAAGCTGTGCTTGCCTGCTGCATCGCTCGGAACAAAAGAGCCAAGCAGACTGCTTTTGTCCTGTGGACAGCCCTCTGAAGGCCTGCTCCTGCCAGGTGCTGAGCACCTCTGAAGACCTGAATTAAGAGAACAAGGTTGGGATGAGGAAGTCAGGAGTTAAGGCGATCTTTGAATGGTGAATGGGCACAGTCACACAGTCCTGCTCCAGACCATTAGCTTGAAACCAGTACATCATTTCCCAGACTTTAGTGAATGGCCAACACCTGCTGTTAGTTACTTCCTCATTAAGGACAAAGTGCCATAGATAAAGCTAATTTTTCCTGTTGCCTATGCTTCCTAGACGGACAAGAACTCCTCAAAAGTGCATTTATCTTCCCTTTCCTGCAGCTGTGCACACCTGTGGAAAGACCTATCCACATTCCTCAGCAGCACCTTCATTACCAAGGGTGGCTGCAATATTGCCTTTGGAAGCAGGTGATGCACAGCAAGCTTAAGCCCTGCGTGGTTGTGACAGTAGTGTACCAAAGTAATTAGTGTGTACACATGAGCACACAGAGACCCACCAAGCAGAGCCTTTAGGGGCATGTCCAGATGCCTGCACACACATACAGACTCTCATGCTGTAGATTACTGCAGAGTTGTTGCAGGTTCAATTCCTAAAGTACCTTTTTCCAGAAATGAGTGGGATTCAAACCAGTTAGGGTCTGGGGCTTATGAAACAGCAGTGAGCAGCTGGGTGTCACAGCTGGGATGAACTTCATTCAGCTGTCTGCAGGTGAAAGCCACTGAGAATGCTGTAAGCTTGTTGGCTGCATTCAGTGTGCCACAGGCACCGTGGAAGATGTAAAGAGCAATGAAAGGTCTAGCAGGAGGTCTCCCTGCCCATGGCAGGGGGCTTGGAACTAGATCATTTTAAGGACACTTTCAACCCAAAGCATTTTACGGTTCTAAAACACTTGCAGTGAAGTCTCTGCACTTACTGACAGCGACAGATGGGGACTAAGCATCTGTGTGCCTGTGCGTTCCTTGGGGGTGATGCTGGGGAGGTTTCTTGTTTGCCTTGACAGAGCTAAATGAAAGAACTGACATTAATGGCACAGTAGCTGTGCTTTGTTCACAAAGCCTTTTCTTTGTAACCTTCTTGCCAGCAGAAGATGTCCAGAGGCAGATGGTGGAGGGGAATTGTGCGCTGTTGGTTTAGAGGAAAAGGAAACAGCTGACATGGAGAGCACAAATCCACTTACTGTATCTCCTCTTGGAGATGGAACAAGAGCTTCACCTGAGAAATACACAGAGCTCATCAGCACCCTCTGGACAAATACACCATGAAGGTGTGGGAGAGCAGTGCTGCTGTCAGCACTCTCACAGGTGGTACCAGGAAGCTCAAATTGCTTAATTAGCAGAGAAACAGAAGGAAATCCAAGCAAATGCAGCCTCTGCTTGACATGGAAATGATCTCAGCTCAGTGAACATTAAAAATAAGAGAACCTGGTTTGTACCTTGACAACCCTTCCCATACTAGGGCAGCTTAGTGGGTCCTGCATAATTGCACTCTGCTATTACTTGGCAGAGCAGTATCCATTGTGGCCATTGTGCCAATGCTGCACTGAATCCCTCGCAGAAATCAAAATGTTTGAGAAGGCTCCAGGGGCACCTCAGAGCTGCCTGCCAGTGCCTGAAGGGATCCTACAGGAAGGCTGCAGAGAGACTGTTCCTGAGGGTGTCTGAGACAGGCCAAGGGAGAATGGTTTGGAGCTGAGGCAGAGCAGGGTTAGAGTGGAGCTGAGGAAGAAGTTGTTGAGTGTGAGGGTGGTGAGAGCCTGGCTCAGGCTGCCCAGGGAGGCTGTGGCTGCCTCCTTCCTGGGAGTGTTCAAGGCCAGGCTGGATGAGGCCTTGAACAGCTGAGTCTAGCTGAGAGGTGTCCCTGCCCATTTTGGGGAGGGGGGAGGAGATGAGCTCTGAGGTCCTTTCCAAGCTGAGCCATTCTGTGCCATGGGCTGTAGGTGACTCTGCATGTCTGTGAATACACACACACAGCCGCAGAGATATTTAGTTCAACTGCAATGGGACAGAGCTGCAGGCTGAATTGCATAATGCTGAGTGGACAGAGCCAGTTGGCACACTCTGCTCACTGAAGGAACCAAAGCACTTGGTTTGGTGTGAAGCTTGCCAGGAGTGTGTGGTACTCAGCACAGTGGTGGCACTGTGGTTCTTGCATGGGGGCTGGTCAGTTGTGACCAGTTTGGCAAGGCTGCAGAAGGAGGTTCATCGTCCATGACAAATAGGAGAGGCTTCATTTTAGAAGGGATCCAGGTCAGAGCTCCCAGCATGAGTCTTGTCTACATGTTACTGAAGTGCCTGCAAACACCATGAATGCAGCACACCAGAGCCTGGCTGCCACTCTCCAGTGTTTGCTTGCCTGCACCCTGCCAACTCAGCAGCAGAAGGTGTCCTGTCCCATGCTGCTCACCCTGCCATACAGCACTGCCCTCATGGCATTTCATGGTTCTTTTTTGCCTTTCACATTAATGAGTGGTAGGCCACACAGCACCCCATGCTCTGCTCACTGCAAGGTGCTACATTCCACCCTTCTCAGGTGCACTGAGCATTAAGCCTTACTGTGACTGACATTTGGGAAAATGTGAAAACCAGAGACAGGAATTGATGGGTTACTCCCTTGGGGCTTCCACTAAAGTGGTCTTGCTCAGATAGCCTCACACAAGCAAACAGCCCAAACACAGGAGGAATGGAGACAGGCATTAAGCAAACTCTGTGTCCAAACTGTGAGGAAGGTAGGAACAGAACCAGATCTCCTTTGCTCCCTCTGCCAGGACGTACAGGCAGGGCAGCTGCATCCATAGAACAGTCTCCTGCTTTTCCCTGCTAGCCTGTTTGAAGCAACTGCTGATGGAAATCCCATCCAGTTCCCAGTCCTTGTACCAAGAGAGAAAAAGAAAAATCTGTTAGTTCTTAGCTGCCACCCCATCCTGAGAAGGAAAGCTAAGGACTCCTGAATGGTCCTTAGCAGTGGGATCCAAGAGCTCCAGCTGAAGAACCTTCACTGCTGACAGCCGAGGCAGGGCTGCACAGCTCCTTCTCCAAGAGGCTGGGAGGGGTAGTGGAAGACAATCCCATTCCTACCTTGCTGGGTTCCCAAGAACTACCCACAAGCTAGAGCTTGCTGTCCTGATGTCTCTTACATGTAGAGAAGAATGGAGCCAACAACCTTGTGGCTGGGGACTGATGTTTAAAGTGGTCTGAAAGATGTGGAGAGATCTGTCATCATCCTGTTCCCTGCCTAGCAGTTAATTCTGCCCCTCTTAAGTTCCCAGGTAATCCTTTGACCTTAGTTCCAACATCAACTCTATCCCTGTTCTTTAAAAAACTCTTAAAATGTTGAGAATAAGCAAGAAAGGAGAGAGCTGCACAAGGGCTGTGAGCTCCTGCAACCTTCCAGTGTGCAGTGCCTGCAGAGATAGGATGTTTTACACAAGTTCTCAATCACAGCTCTGTCCTTGTGTATTTTAAGCCTTTCTTGTGGATCAAAACACAGAGACGAGGCAGAATGGTCACTTCTGCCCAGGAATCAGCCTGGACTGGAAGCCAACCACAGCAGTGTTTGGTTTTGTGGTAGCTCAGACACCTCCTGAGCTACCCTTGACAGAACTGCAGTACTGAGGGCAGTGTGCTAGGACACTGCTCTAGGGCCATCAGTCCAGTGTTTTACTTAGTCTCTGGGTCAGGCACTGCAGAACTGGGTTTGATTCTAAGCTCTTTAGGACCAAGGCCACCTACTTGTCTGGGCCACACACACCTCTGTGGAGTCTCACACTTGTAAGCAAATCAGCAACACGAGAGTCACTGTCACAGTCATGTTGATACACAATACAGTGGCAGATGTTTATTTTCTACCTTTGGCTGGTGTCCCATGGTTCTTAAGAAGCTGTCATCTTTGCTCTGGAAATGTAAGGACAAACCTGAGATGCACATTGGGTTTGTCTCCTGCCCATCTCCAACACATTTCTCTGCATTTCCTTCCTCAAGGAGATTTTACTCTGCCTGTGAAAGGTGCCAGAATGTCATTTCTGTCTTGCAGCATGATGACACAGTCAAAGTANCAGCAGCAGCAGCCATGGCTGGCTTGGCCCCCAGCAGCAGCAGCAGCAGCAGCCATGGCTGGCTTGGCCCCCAGCAGCAGCAGCAGCAGCAGCCATGGCTGGCTTGGCCCTCAGCTGCAGCAGCAGCAGCAGCCATGGCTGGCTTGGCCCTCAGCTGCAGCAGCAGCAGCAGCCATGGCTGGCTTGCCCTGCAGCAGCAGGCAGTCTCCCATCCAAGCACTCATTCACTTTGCCCCACTCTAAGCAGGACAAGGGGAGAAAAAAGGGAAAACAGGGAAGAAAACCTTTGGGAGTCAGGATAAGGACAGAGAGATTACTTATCAATTACTGTTGCAGGTAAAATGGACTCAAATTAGGGAAATTAATTTATTGCCAGTTAGAATAAATCTTTCCTGATAGAGGAGGTGGGAAGAGGGCAGACCAAGCAATGCTGCAGTTCTCTCTGAAGCTGCATGCAGAAAATGCTGCCAGAGGAAGAGTGTGGTTAGAGTACTATGAGAGGACAGGACACCACCTTGCCTAAAAGAGCAGTGCTGAAGTACAGAATGGGAAGAGGAAGGAGGAGCAGAGAAGGGCAGGCAGGATTAGTCCAAGTTCCATTAATTTTTTTCTAAATCCATCTAATTTCATCTGGGGCTTAAAAAAAAACAACTAAACAAACACCCAAAGCACAAAAGCTGCAAGGGATTCTTCCACCTAGAAATTCAAACTCTGGAGCAAAATGTGTTTCTCTGTCATTAGCAGCTCTCTTTGCAGCCCCACTTGTTTCTCCCGTTCTGATCACAGAATTAACCTTGGCTTTGCCAGGGACCACCTCCTGCTGTGTCAGGCCCCTGGCAGCAATTCCTGGCACCTTCCTCCAGATATCTCATGTCAATATTTAAAATACTCTAACTTGAAAGCTTAGATAACTTTCACAGACTGCCATTTTGCAACAAAATTCCATCTGGTCAGCATTAAGTCACAGAGTCATGGAATGGG